>OMLC01067525.1:0-11829 GCA_900302585.1 Regalecus glesne | reverse complement strand
CTATATGCTGTAAAACTAAACCTAAGTATATACTCAGACATGTAAAATCTTAGCCAGCTTCGAGAATGTGGAAATATCACACAAATAGTATTATTTTATCCTTTTTGGTCGCTCAGTATATTCACCTTAGAGGATTTGGCAAATGCTGAATTGTGAAAATCGAGGTCACTTTGGAGATTCCTGACACATCACTGATATCAGGACATCTGGTATTGGAGACAAGAGTTTACCAAATCCGTTATTGCCACTTGAATAATTGGACACTTACTTCACAGGGAAGCGATCATTTTGTTTGGCCTGAACTGCCTTTATTACAACTTAAACACAGTTTTCTTTACTTTATAGAGGCATACTATAGTATTTGACTGTCAGGCACATTTTTAAAGATATTTTTGCTCACCCACTCATCTAGATTTACCTGGTGATTTTGCACTAGGTGTTGTAACATTTTGCTCAAGAACACTTTGGCAGGTTAAATGGCTTTTATTTGTGGAACTTCAGACTCTTCAGTCACAGGACAGTCACTCCAATCACTAGACCATCTTAGTTGCTGTGGTTAATTAGAAGCCTCTTGCAAATGGAAAAAAAAAACTCCCTCAAACTGTCTTCTTCATCTGCAAAAAGTGGTTTATATTAAACCACGTATCGACCTCAATAGTGCCCATCTTAGTGCCATTTTTGTTAGGTATGTAAGAAGACGGATGACTTCCAATCAGTCGTCCTACTAAGGTGTAAAAAACCGCAACCGTTTGCGAACTAGAAGCTCTAAACACTATGCTTCTAACCTTTTCCTCTCTCTTTCTGTCTTTCAGAGCGCAGCAATGGAAGAGACTGTCATATGGGAACAGCATACAGTGACACTACACAGGGTGGGAATCTTTGTCCTCTCCCCTTTGTTCTTTACCTCTAGCTGGTTTGAAACCTCTCTATCCCAAAATCTCTCTGCTCTTCAATCATCCAACCCACACATGCTTATACGTATTCCCTCCCTCCTGCTTAGTAAAGAGCTGTTTACAACTACAACTGAAGATATTGTGCTCATAAAATGTTAGACAGAAGTGTAATTATGTCTTCCAAGTTCATGGTTGTAGATGGGCTACACGGAATAGAGATGTCATATACTGTCTTTGCTTTATGACTCAAGGATACAAGCAAAGACTAGATAACTTGCTATAGCTGTCATTGTTCTACATTTATGAAGTTTGGCATTTAAGCATAATCTCTAACCATTTTCCTCTCTGCTGACATTGTATGCAGTTGTTAGGTCAATAAAAACTAAAAAATAGATGTTTTAATTTTGGCCAATTGTGAGTTGAAAGAAATCTTTAGAAAAATATACAATGAGAAATGGACATATACACTTGACAGCATCCTAGCCTCACCTGATGTCTTTATTTATCCCATTTCACTCTATCACGCCACATAAAACTCAGCAAATATGAACTCTTTCATTTTCAGTAACATACAGTCAAACCCACTTAAAGAGGTAACTGACTCATTTAAAGGTTAAAAAACATCCTCCTAGACAATTTAATTAGATTTCTGACATTTATTAGTAAAAAGTAAAATTCAAAGGTTGAAAACATGACAGGCTGGTCTTGATGCTTTGAACATAGCCGGATAAACACATCTGTCGCTTATAACAAAAAATGGATCTGTGTGATTTAGGCGTGCCACCCAAGGAGCAACCTGAGAAATGAAGCCACTGCAGAAGTGCAAAGAACTGCAGTTCCTTGAATGGCGAGTCAGTCCTCATAGACCTTATGTTAAAATGCCCAACTTTAAAGAATAAATAAACGTGGTTAGAAGTGTTTCCACTCAAGTAGTAGAAGGTGGCAAAGCAATGCTTGGAGCCTGTACTTTGTTTGCCTATCGTCCGTCCTCTTAACCTCATCAGCATACTGAATCCAAAATGCTCTCACAGTGGATTTGAGAGACGGTGGTGCCACTTCGAATTGGCTTCTTTGCCTCGCTAGTACTCACCATTGTCACATTGGAGCTGATAGAATATATGGTGTTTTTCCCCCTCTCTTCTCCAGCCCATATTTGCATACAGACCACTGATAGGCTCAAGGGAAATTGAAATAGGCCCCAGAGATGTTCTGTGATTCTGAATGTACAATATGCATGTATTGTGCAGCACACCAAGGAAGTTTTACAAATGATTGGAAAATGACTAGCACATTCTAATACTGCAGTTCATGTGTGCATATTGAACTGTAGGATATGTACCAAATGAGTTGAAAACATGCCATGTACTGTTGCATCCCTTGTGTATATATATATATTCCATTGAATGTCATGTGTAGATATTACAATTACTCAAGACTATAAATAATTAATGATAATTGGACACAAAATAATTCCCCATATGTTAAGTAGACTGTCCCTCCTCCTCACATGCAAAGCTAAACTGATGAGCAGCTGATATGTATTTTCTCAAGAAGCCCTTGAACTAATGGGAGACAGTCTATGATGATACTATAGTATTGTGTTCACTGCTACAAAGTACAGTTTATGTATTGAACTTTTCAATTCCACCCACTTAATATTGCTTTCTTATAACCTTCCGTAACTTAACAAGTTCAGCTGTTATCCTTGTTTTTCTTTGCACAAGAGAGAGTGAATACTGTTGCTCTAATTATATCAACCTGTTATTGTTGGGATTTATATAACCAGAATGATAGGGTGTGGCATAGCTCAGGAGGTAGGGCTATCATCTAGTAATCAGAAAATTGGTGGTTCAATCCCGGCCCCTGCAGAAAACAGGTAAAAGTGTCCTTAAGCTAGAGATTGAACCCCCTAATTGCTCAAGCCCTGAAATGGAATGATGAATGAACTGTCCAGGGTGTTTCTTCACCTTTTGCTCAATGAGTGCTAGGATAGGCATGATTCCGCGACCCGATTTCAGATAAGTGGTTGAGAATGGATGTATGGATATTCAACAGATTCAATATGCACTTCTGTAACTTTGACCCGCAAAAAAATAAAAATAAAAGATAAGTTTGAGGTGATGGCGATCATGACTCGACACCGTGGTAACCATCACATGGCTGTGGTATTACTGTCTTGCAGTTATCACAGCACTACTTCAATGCAGATTCTTTTACACAACTGCATCCATCGGACCCATCATTAATGTTGTCATTTGAAGCTATGTTTATCCTGCTATGGAAACAGCAGGGAGTAACGAGACCAGCCTTTTAACCTTAAGATGGGTTTTGACCTGTAAATGCCAGCAAACTCCATGAAATGTTATTGAGTTTTGTTACTTTTAAGTTCATATCTGATAACTGGTGTGCCTCCACGACTCGGAAGTATTGTTATAAATCCCAACAACAACAAGCGGCTGCAGTAGCTCAGCGCTAGAGCACATGCTTTGAGAACTAACAAAAAGGAGGCTACAGGGATTTAACCCACTACGGGTTGTCGGGAAGAACATCCAGTCTTAATCCCGCTTGCATGAGCCGAGATGGAATGGTGACCTGTCTAGGGTGTTACGCCGCCTTCTCCCAAATGAGCTGTGGGATAGGCTCCAGCAGATCTATGGCCCTACTTCAGTTAAGCGGTTGACAATGAATGACTGAATAGCCTTTATATTTTTAAACCAGTTCCATCTTGGATACATCCGTAGGATTCATTTAGAACCCTCTTTACATAAGGCATTTGTCTGACATGAATGATTCATTTGTAAATCGGTAAAAGTAAGAGTATTTACAAATGTCTGGACAAATGGGCTAGGCTAGATATAAGAGGGTTTGGATAAGACAGCGCCAAGAATGACATCATTTGTCAACTGGGCATTACTGTTGGGTATGGAAAACAGTGTTGAAATGAAAAGTAAATAAATTAAAACAACACTAGAGTTGCAGCATTAAAATCTTCTTAATGTAATGAGCAGGGGATGAGAGAGAACATGCTATCATGTTCTGCGAACAAACACTATCCATAGGTCTTAGAATACTAGAAGCTGTATTTGTGAACAGAAAATCACTATTTATGTTTAGGGGGATGAAGTGGCTTATGTAAAAAAAAAAACTGGCTCAGTAATGAGAAATGGCCATTGATACTCAACATCACACATCACACATTTTTTTAGTTTTAAAAAGCAAAACAGTAAAGTGTTTCCCACAAGTGAAATATACTTGTATATAATATAGTTTCTCATCACTTGTGTTGTATCAACTCTCAAATATGTGTCACTTTGGATCAAAGTGTATGCTAAATTAAATTGTTAACATTGTAATTGTAACTTGTGGTGGTAGCCGGTGAAGAGGGCTGGCACAAACATGGTCTACTGAATGTGACAAATAGTAAATATGTGAGACGTCGAACACAATATTTTGATTGATTGAATATGCATTTCACAGATTGAGGACCCCTAACCCTCCCCCTCCATTTACCCACTTGGGAAGGGTAAAATAACTTTTTAAAAAAAGCATCAAACATTCGTTAGTGTGTACAAACACGATACTTAAACGTTCAAGGTTTTTAAAAGAGCTCCAATGTGTATGCATATGGGAACACCTCTGGTGCTGGATCATTTATTGATATTCGTAGACATGTGGCCAGGTGCTACCCTTTCAGTCTGTTTCTCAGTCAGTTTTCAACTGAAAAACAGATTAAAGGTAGACACAGCTTTAGATTAATTACCTAGAAATTAGATGTAAAATATATTTAGTGATGCATTTAGTAAATTCATGAAAAATGAGTGGACTAAAGTTAATCTGTGTCTCTGCAACTGCCATTGCCAGAAGAGAAATCAAATTATAATCTTAAATTCAGAAAGGACAACTTTGCTGCTTGTTGCATAATGATCAAGTTGTGTGTGCTGAATACACTAAGAGGTCCATTTTACATGTCATGATTAGTCCCCACATTGTCGGGCTGGACACAGACTTGAGTAATTTACCCATCAAGGCAGCATAGTTACCGCTTTCTTTCATATAATTAAAGCTACTACCAAAGTCATCACAATTACAAAATAAGGAGAAAAGGTAATTTAACTGGCGTGTTTATAAAATATTCACCATGTACATGTCTTCTTATTCATTACCAGAGAAAACGTCTGTTCCTCTGCAGCAGAGCATATGTGAGATTGTTGGTACACCCATCTCACTGGATGGGAAGAGCAAGGGGAGATTGTCCATTAGTTAATTAACTGTGGTTGGTGTCATTCTCTCGGATGCATAAAAAGATGAAAATTGCTAAAATGGATTGCTCAATATTCTTCGGTGGCCGTTAAAAAACCTGGGTGGCCCATCCAAGTAAAGTCTGTATAGGAAACACTTCAGTACAAAAACGTCTTGAATTTTTAACTATAAACACAGCTTTCAACAGCTTCTGTTAAACTGGGGCCCCATTATATTGACAATTTTTTTTCCTTCCCTGGTGTGATTGACTTAAGAAAGTTTGTCTGTATATATTAAGGCCAATGGTGAGAAAGAATGTACCCTGTACTTATTTCTGTTTACTATTTCTATTACTTGTGCACAGGCACCAGGATTTGGCTTTGGCATAGCCATCTCAGGAGGTCGGGATAACCCCCATTTTCAGAGTGGCGAGACCTCTATTGTCATCTCAGATGTTCTAAAAGGAGGCCCTGCTGAAGGCTTACTGCAGTGAGATTTCGTTTTGTGACCTTAAGCCATTTCATATTTACTTATAACCAGTAATAAATTTCCATGCACACTCCAAAGAGGCACCAACTTTTCATATCTCTACTTTGTTTCTCCTCTCCAGGGAAAATGACAGAGTGGTAATGGTCAATGCTGTCTCCATGGACAATGTGGAGCACGCATATGCAGTCCAGCAGCTTCGCAAAAGTGGAAAAAATGCAAAAATTGTGAGTTTCCTGAAAAGTGCCAATTGGTACTTTTCAATCACTTTAGAAAGCATCAGATAAATAGATAGTTACTTAAATGACCCTTTTAGAGCTAATGCGTATGGATAGCTGGACTATCTTGAAGGGTGGGATAGGCCTGCAAGCATGTTAACTTCTGACTTCTATCATTTAACTTGTTTGACAAAGATGAATTCAGTGGGAAGTCCTATTGATTCGCACAAACTGATCCAGCACCCTGTCAGGCTGATCTTCCATCTCATTTTCTCCCCTATTAGACAATCAGACGGAAGCGGAAGGTGCATGTCCCCATGGGTCGTCATGGGGAGAGGGAAACAATGTCAGAGCATGACGAGGAGGAGGACAGCTATGATGAGGAGATTTATGAGACAAGGAGTGCACGTAGTGGCACCTACAGTGGTGTGGGAGGGGCCATGGGCAGGCGCAGTGGCCGGAGCAGCGGGCGAAGGGAGAGGGAACGAGAGCGCAGTGTCTCAAGGGAGAGGAGCCTTTCCCCACGCTCAGACCGGCGCTCACACAACCTGCCCCCACGCCCTGCCAAAGTCACCCTTGTCAAGTCCCGGAAAAATGAAGGTGAGCCTCACAAAGTCGGGTAAAAGTAAAGCATTTTAGGGAACAATAGTTATTCTTTTTTACCAGCCACAATGGCTTGCAAAATCCCTGAGGTTTACTTGCCATTTTCATTATTATTTAAAACCCCTCCACTTTTAGGAACACATTGCATAACCTTCTTAGTTACCTGCCAAAAGTGTCTGGTTAGATAAAAAAGATACCAGCAATCCAGAGCCACATCCCAAGTAAATCCAAGCAAAAGCGTAATCAATGTTCTTAACTCACTAATACCTTCTCTAATCTCACTTCTGTGACAGCAGCATCCGAATGTCACACTGACTGCAAATGTTACACTGAGCTTTGTGCTAACATCAGTTCTGTTACTGCCATCCACTATGCAAGCAGAATATGGTCTGCGCCTGGCCAGCCATATCTTTGTGAAGGACATTTCCCCTGAGAGCCTGGCAGCCAGGGATGGCAACATCCAGGAAGGAGATGTAGTGCTAAAGGTGAGGAACATGAAAAGTAGGTCTGGGAAAGGGGTAGAAATTTCAAGAGAGAGATGTAGCCTATTGCCTCTGGCAAGACACCCTCTTTGTGTTAAAATCATTGGAATAAAAAATGTAAATTGAAGGATGTTTAGATGGTTGTTTTCTCAGCTGAATAACTTTCCTAGCCCTCTTTTTTCTTTTCACTGCCAATATAGCTAATGAAGATCCCTTTTTATGTGTCCTGGTTAGTCTGTCCGTAGTTAATAAGTACATCAAATCAAATTAATTCAATCTATTTAGTGTTGTACTCTTTTCAACTGTCTATCTTGATCTATAGGAACACCCACTATGGGATTTAGTATGTTTGGTTTGGATAAAGCTCACTTTATTAGAGAGCTTGGTTATAGCAATGTTTAATTACTTAGTTCTATTGTTATTATGTCTACCTAAGTGGCTAATAGATCTAGGTATTTTCTTTTCTTATTGGGCAATTTCAAAAGCATTCTAATTCTGTCAGCATTATTTTAGTCTCTCCGATTGCCTTTGCTCTCACCTCTTATCTTCTCAGCAAATGTGTGAGGCAAAAATAACCTTTATTATCCGTTTGAGGTTTATTATCTGTACATGGTGCTGGGAGTTGAAATGAGTTGAATGAATGAAATGTTAGCAGTTTGGACCTTTTTCTTACAACTATACTCTTAAAACTCTGCTTTAAGTCAACCAATTTCAATCCCTTAACATTTCCATGACATGTTTTAATTACTCATAAGATATGATTATTCAAATGCCTTAGATATTATCCTAGACCTAGTTTATATATTGTGCATGTACTAGGGATGCACTGATACCACTTTTGCACTACAGGTTCTGAGTACAAATCTTTAAGTGTTGGCCTATACAGCATGCCAATCCGTTACTTTTGATGAACAGTACAGTCTTAGACCTTTAGTTTGGGGTCAGCAGGCAAAATTATTGAGATGGAATCAGCTTTGTTTCCCGCCATCAAAGAAAAGTATGTTTCCATCTGCTAAAATTCCGTAAAACAAACTATTTTGCTTTTATTTCTGATATATTGCTCAAGGTTTTCAGTATCAGATTTTAGTTAAAACATAGGTGAAATATCCAATACTGATACTCCATTTTATCAGTTTCAGCCCAATATCCAATACTTGTGTCTGTGTAGGTGGATCCCTAATATGAAGTTTATATGATCTTGAGTACATTTTTCACATACAATCAATAATTTTGTTTCATGCAGCACTCTCAAAGCCTTCTAAATTTAGCTCAAATATAAAGGCAGAGCTATTATGGTCATGTTACAATTTGGGGCTTCAAAATCTTAAGCCTGTGCACATAATTTCTAGTGTTTTCAAATTTTGACTTTATTGTAACACTTATCAGTATCATATGTCAACATTTTGTGGCTGTACGTAATAATTGAGTAGTTTTTTGTTTTCTGTAAATTGTATCATGTAGATTTAATAATTTTAGAAAAATGTAATTTTATCACTTAACAGATAGTTAATAAGTTCCTTCTCTGGCTGTTTCAGATCAATGGCACAGTGACAGAGAACCTTTCCCTGATAGACGCCAAGAAGCTGATAGAGAGGTCAAAGGGCAAGCTAAAGATGGTGGTCCAGAGGGATGACAGGGCAACCCTGCTGAACATACCTGACCTCGATGACAGTCTTCCCTCAGCTAACGCCTCTGACAGAGATGGTGAGGGGGTACTGGGGTTTTGACTTGAGCTGAAACATTAGACAATTAACCCTTTTCTCTAAAGCTTCAGTGCTAAGCTTTTATGTCAATCTCTGATAATTGACATTGTCTCTTATTCTATCAGACATTTCAGATATCCATTCTCTGGCATCTGACCATTCCAGTCGATCACATGACAGACATCGAAGCAGCCGCTCTCGTTCACCAGACAGAGGGTCAGAACCCTCAGACCACTCCAGGCACTCCCCCCCACAAATCAGTAATGGCAGGTAATGACTTAAAACACTTCAAACAATGATTTGTGGTGAGACGGAATTTATCCATCCATCCATCGTCAACCGTTTATCCGATGTTGGGTCGCAGAGGTAGCAGATTTTAGCCCGGAACTCCCACATTTTCCTTTTCCTTGCAACATCAACTAGCTCTGACTGGGGGATCTCAAGGCATTCCCAGGCCAGTGTGGAGATATAATCCCTCCATCTGGTCCTCGGTCTACCCCGTGGCCTCCTCCCAGCTGGACGTACCAGGAAAACCTCATTTGGGAGGCAACCAGGTGCCATCCTTCTCTTTTTTTATGGATTCCCTTATCAGTCCTGCAAGGGGAAATTTGAATTTCTCTGCATTATATGCCTGAACCACCTCAACTAGCTCCTTTCTATTTGGAGGAGCAGCAGCTCTATTCAGATTACCTCACGGATGTCAGACTTCTCACCCTATCTCTAAAGGAGACACCAGACACCCTCCTGAGAAAAAAACATTTCAGCCACTTGTATCCAGGATATTGTTCTTTGTGTCATGACCCAACTTTCTTGGCATGGGTGAGAGTAGGAACAAACACTGACCAGTAGATCGAGAGCTTTGGCTTCTGGCTCAGCTCTCTCTTGGTAACAATGGTTTGGTAAAGTGAGCGCAATACCCCTCTAGCAGCTCCAATCCTCCTGTCCATCTCATGCAACATCTCCCCCTCACTTGAGAACGAGACTCCGAGATACTTGATTTCCCTCACTTGGGGTAAAGATTCTTTCCCTATTCAGATAGTGACTGAATTCAAGTAACCAAAATTGTAAACAACAACTTGCAGGAACTGCAAAGGTCAGAAATGATTTATGTCAGGCACATTAGAACACTCAACAGAAGTGCCAGTAATAGTTGGAAACTCCAGTATCAAATCTTTCAAATGATGCATAAGATGTCCCAAGCAGACAGAACAACCTCTGTTCAAATTAGTCATTGGCGATATACATGCACACCAAAATTCTGAAATATTGCCTTATTAAGATGCTATTCAAAAGGAGACCTGACCATTTAAATACTTTTTTTCAGATTTCCCATAGTCTATTGTGACATGTAAATTCCTTAATTACATTTTTGTTCTCAATGTTTTTGTGACACTTTCCATCACCGCCACCATCAAAGAAACGGCAACAATTTGATAGACAGCACTCATTTCTTGTTGGAAGTTCATGTAGAAAAGCAGTGAAAAATAATAATTATAAGCCATTTTAATAGCTTGAAACTAATATTCACCCTATGGTTAACATGCTGTGCAAAATATTCATGGTTATAACAGAAATTCAGCCCATGCCTTTAAAAACAAATGGGGCATTTATATGTAAGTGGGCATATTAAGCACTTGCTGTAAAAGATACATTTGAGTTGAACATCCTCATTAGGATTATGAGCTATTGAATTTAAAGTGGGTGATTAAAGTAAAAGGTTTGTTATCTCTTATTGTGACTTCACAATAAGAGATGTATTCTAAGGTTGTTGCGTTATTTAGAATAAGGAACTCAAGCAGGGTATTGTGTACAAGTAGTGAACGTTCTGGTATACCTTCGTTATGATAAACTTAGACGTTGTGCATTGTTATTTATGCTGCCCCAAGAACATTTCTGAATGCTCCTGGAGGTTTTGGCCTATGTCAATTTGTAGTTGTCTTCAAGTGCTTTACTGATTCTTCATTTGCAGAACACAGTTTCCTGTGGCATTTTGTCCAGATTTCAATACTGCCCCTTTTTGTTCCTTTTATTCACCTGGCAGTTGGAGAAAACCGTAAGTTTGGCGCTGTTGAGAGAAGTTACCTATCTAGTAATAGTTGGTAGTAATAGTAATTGTGTTAGTATATTTCAGTAGATGTAAATAGTTTTGTAGATGGACAGATATCCTCTGACTTATTGATAAGACTCTCTGGGGTCAGCTGTAGCTCAGCAGTAGCGTCCATGCTTTAGGAAATAACAACCCAGGTGTGACAGGTTTGATCCCACAGTTGGGCATCAGGAAGGACATCCGACCCTAATCCTCTACGTTTCATCTATGTCTATGACCACCCCCACAATGTGGGGACTAATCGTGACACATAAAAATGGACCTTTACTCTCGAGACATGATGTATAATCTCAACATCGTTAAGTTCTTGGATAATGATAGCAAGCTTATATCCACTATTTCATTTAAGAAATAAACTCTTGGGGCCTCCGATGGCATAGGGGGTTAAGGCGATGTTTAGCGCATATCTGTGTCATGCAGCTGGGTGTTTGAATCCCAGCTGCGCCGTTTCCACCCACGACCGGAGGTCCATAGTTAGTGGGGCAAAATTGGCTAAGCCTTACATGGGTATAGGGGTCAGGTTGGATAAAAAAGGATTCTAGTGTCCCCCTCTGGATCGTCTGGGAGCTCCCGGTTAAGTGAACTGAAAATACTCTCGCCTCGTTCTCCGTCGGCCAAGCTCTGTGCTTTCCCTGCGAGACCGTGATGTGTGAAATGGTGACGGCTGTCATGAGACACATGCTATGGCTTCCTCCTTCATGTTGACATTTGAGAGGTGCATCGAAAGCAACACATCCAGCAATAGGCAGCTTAGGGAATTTGGGTGGGGAAAATAGGGACAAAAATTTAGGAAAAGAAAGAAAATAAACTCTTAGCAACCAAGAACTGGATGGGTGGGTGAGTGGGTAGGGGTTGTAACACTCTATGGGATTTTTTTATGATGTACTTTTCTATTAATTTGTGATCTCTTTACCTTTGACGCATAACATTGCAAATTCATGTCTAAGAAAGCTGTCGTTTATCTAACAGCTAAAGACTATAATTGAATATCGTCATTGAAACTCAGGTTTACATTAATTATTCAATGAGAGGGCTTGTTTTGACTCAGAGCTCACAGAGTGGCTGTCATACAACACAGCTTGTGCAGCAAATGTCAGA
>OMLC01067521.1:12076-24687 GCA_900302585.1 Regalecus glesne | reverse complement strand
ATGTGACTGGACAGTGGAGACAGATGTTGGGGTTTATAGGAGAACAACACAGATTATCTTCGGATCCCATTAATCAGGGCTAATGCTCAGGGACAGGTTCTTTCTGCTCTTGAGTGAGTTGTATCACCTACTTAGGCGGTGTTAGCTGTCGGCTGTCCTTGGAAGGTTGATGAGCCTGGCCTCAGCCTCGGCCCTGCTGAGCTGCCAGGGAAGCTTAAAACTGTAATCATCCTGAGAGGCCTTATTGGGACCCGGCCCTGACCAGGACTCAGAGGACCACGGTGTTCAGGCACTGATTTGAAGGCAAATACAACAGGAGTTGATTTTAAGATGCAAAGTGACCTCGTGAACCTGGCTGCTCACTCGACTTGACTCGACTTGACGTGACATGTCAGCCGTGTCTGTTGCCTCAGATTAGTTCAGAATCAAACATACCAGTGTGTGCTAACACGGTGGATACGTGTACTCCGGTTTGTGGTGCGGTCCTGATTTACAGATAACCAGAGGAATAAAATCTGGGACGGAAAATCCAAATGACCAGCGGGCCGTGTTCCACATGGAGCTGGGTCAGCCAGGTGAGGGAGTGTGTGGCTGGCTGGCAACCTGATATGTTGTTGACAGAACGGGGACAGGTGCTCCGACCAAGCTAATCCACACATGCATGCCAGACGCAGGTCATCCATTAACGTGGATTGCTTCAAGCTTTTAGAAAAGTCCCATCCACGCCGCCACTGTTGCCATGATACCAAACAGAGGTAATTCAAGATGGCCTGCGCTGGAGAGGGAGAGAAATATCCAGTGTTTGCTCTCCTTCATGCTGGAAGCATTTTGTCACACAGGGGGAAGACTCCCTGCCAGGGCCATCGTTTAGGGGTGAAAGGTGATGACAATTCTAGGGGTCCACACCCATTGGGGGGCCCACAAAATCCCCCAGTAGCCTATTATGTACCCCCCCTTTCTATGACTAAATTATTATGCATAGGCTGATACTAATACTCATACTAATGCAGGATGATACATATAGTCTAAAACAAGTTGTATTAAATTAATCTTTGGTGATGAAAAGCCGGAGGGGGGGCACAAAATATTCTTTCAGGGGGGGGGCAGAATTCCTACCAACGGCCCTGCTCCCTGGAAACCTCCACAAGTCCCAACCGGAGGAGGCGAGGAGGCTAAAGGGAGCTTGATAGGTTGGCATGTGAATTCTCCGTTTAGTTAAATCAAGTCAGCTCATCTGGATCTTTACGGGGCATCCAGGGTGGGGAGAGGGGGGAGAGGATGGGGCGTCAGTCTTAGAAGCCCGGATGACAATCTTCAATAAATCCCACATCAAATAAAGAGAAATAAAAATGGCGGTAATGGTTAACAGAATACACGTTGACACGTCGTCTTCCTGAAACGCACTCCCATCTTTCCCCTCTCATCGCAGCGCTTCATACATCCCACATGTCCCCATAAAGCTTTATAGACAGCATCCGAACATCTGCTGCGTTCTGATTGGCTGACGGGCCAATGCGGGGCTCACCTGTTATCCCCAGACCGGTGCGTGGTAAACACCCGCAGTCAGACCTGTGGGAGACGGGACCCATCTGGTCACCAGCAATAACAGCCTCCTCTAAAACAATGGCTTCCCGGAATAGGAAAAGGGCAGACTGGGCCACATCAGTCAATAAAAACAGGCTACGGCTGACATTTAGTGTCTAATATGGGGCTTAGCGGTGTACAGGTTGTCTGCTGTCGGCGGCGGCCCCTCGCAATAAAACAAGAGGCTATCTGAAAGAGTCGGGCGGCTTCGTTTAGAGCGGCTCATCTCAGACGTCGCCGTCCTGCGGGACGCAGCGGGCCATAAAACACTAGAGGGAGATGATGCTCATGTGGCGCGCTGGTGAGGAGGGCGGTGTGCGTTTCCCGCGTCACAGCGCAGCATAACCGAGGGCCGTGATTTGGTCCGTTTGGTAGAATTAATATCTGATGAGTGTTTTCTGTAGTCGTGTGGAAGTTAGAGGATTAGAACGGGTGAGAGGTGAAGTGAGAGCAGAGAACAGACTGAGGGGGGGTCTGTCAGAGGAACTTCCAGGTTCGGACTGTGGGCAACTAGCATTTTTCATTCTTTCTGGGAAAACAGCGCCACCCTGTGTTGTATCCCTGCTCATCTGGATCGTGAGAGCAAAGCGGACGGACACACCTGAGGAGCAGTCGTGATTTAACCCCCCCCTCAAAAAAGGGAGGCCTTTTAAATCCTCTTATAATGGCCCATTTGTCAGCACTGTTGGCTCACACTAAGCAGGTCCTGGGTTCAAATCCCATCCCAGGTCCTTGTGTGGAGTTTGCATGTTCTTCCCGTGTTTGTGTGGGTTTCCTCCGGGTGCTCTGGTTTCTCCCACCTTTAAAAAGACACGCGTGTTAGCAGGGCTGTTGGTAGGAATTCTGGGCCCCCCCTAAAAGAATATTTTTTGCCCCCCCCACGCTCCAACTATTCATCATCAAAGATCAATTTTATACAATATTTGCTCTTAGACTATATGTATCATCATGCATTAGTATTAGTATCAGCCTATGCATGATAATTCGGCCATAGGAAAGAGGGGCTGCATAATAGGCTACATGTTTTTTGTGTCCCCCCCCAAGGGCTGTGGGCCCCTAGGATTGTCATTACCTTTCAGCCCTAAATGACGGCCCGTCGTGTTAGGGTTAATACTCCTGCCTGTGCACTTGAGCAAGGCAGTAGAGGAAAAGATAACTGGAGTTGGTCCCCGGTTGCTGCACCTGCTCTCTGCTCTTATACAGCAGGGTGGATTACATGCAGACAGAGGACGTATTCAACTGTACGTATGTACAATGACAAATGAATAAAGTTTATATTCTTCACGTTCTCCTCACCCTCCATCTGGATCGTGACCCCTGTCGTGTGGCCCAACACACTCTCCTGATGCTCTGGCCGGACCGGTGCATGTTCACAGGCCGCTTCAGCACCACGGCACAAACCCACCCAGAGCTCATCAGCGACGCGGGTTCTTCTGGGCGGCACCAGAATAAATTTGTATATTTTATGTCCTCTGTTGTCTTTTTGTGTTTTAAAAAACATGAAACGTGTAGTCATCTCCACCCAGACACCAGAGGACACAAAGACAGTTTCTCCAAATAAGCCCGGGGACTGGGTATGAGGGGAGATGTGAAGATGCAAAGGGTCAGGGGTATAGTTTGAACAACAACCGATGTGTTCTCCACAGCTGCTGGCACAAATGAGGATAATTACCACAGTAACAACATTAGCCTATCTGAGGGAATGGAGGGGAAGGACAAGTGGTTGTGTGGCTGTGTAGGTGGGTACGCGTGTGCACGTGTGTGTGTGTGTACGGACACGCACGCATGTGTATCTTTCATTCAATCCCACTCGCAGTCTCTCCCTCATTCCCCGAATCTCAATATCTCTTTGTTAGCCCACAATAATCATATTTGGGCCTCATATCCGTCCTATCAGATCGTAGTTTGTACAGGGTAATTAGCAGAGGAAGGGAAGCCTCCACACTAGGAGGACAAATGCCCCATGACATCATTCTGGCTCCACTGGGGAGGGGGCTGTTTGTTTTTCAGGTTTGGTTGCTGTTACCTCCTCCTCTCTCTCCTCGTCTGAGCAAAGAGACGCGTCCTATGAGAGAAACGCCATGAAGGGGGGGGATCTGTGTGATCCTTAATTAACATTGACTAACAGACAGCAGCGGGGGGCTGAAAGGGGGTTGGGGGTCCTCAGCCATAATGCAACATCCTCCCCTCATCCAGCTGGACAATGTGTCCAGCTGGATGAGGGGAGGATAAGCTGGCACTTGGGGAAAAGAGATGGAGAGACCCTATGGATGATGTGGACCTGCAGCCCCCCCCTTTGCTCTTTCCACCTCCCGTGGGTCTGACGGTTCGAGTCACGGGTTGGAGCGGAGGGAGGAAGTGGGGCAGGATGCGTGGGCGTGATTTGTCTCGTCCATCTGAGGTCTGAGATAACAGACTGTGAGCAGGAGGACGTGCCAGGCAGTTTGCTACGGACGGTGCTGTGGACTAGAGTATGGCGCCCCCTTGTGTTTGAGTGATGAAGCAGCGTCTGCAAACCCCACTGTGGGTTTGTCGTGAAGCTCAACGTGAGGACCAGAGGAGGACTTGGGGGGGTACATGGCGGGGCGCTCTTTGTTCTTCAATCAGCAGGTCACATTAGTAAATGTATGATAGTTATAATAAAGACATCCAAACACTCAATGGGAAGGCTTTATTCTCATAGTGAGATGCAGTTGGAATTCAGACAGTCACACAGCAGACATGTGAATTAGTTCTGATACCAGATCGTCTCCAAAATGAGTCGTAGGTTGTGACAAACAAGCACCATGCCAGACCCAATAAGTCGGGTCAAATGTGGACATGGTCTCCGGATGCTGTTCATGTCCGCGGCCTTGCCCTGGGTGTCTGAAGCTATAGTCCTCCTCTTAGTCCCACTCCTCTAGACGACCCTTCTTCTTCTGTGATGGAAAGAACACCATGATGAGACCAAGATCGGCAAACCATTCAAGACATTATCCACTCAGCTGATAAAAAGATGTAATAAAGTGTAATAAACGTTGGAGCGACACGTTGTTTTCTTCACTACCTCTCTCCACTAGTGAGTCTTCCACCGTAGGACCTTCAGCCTCTCTCAGCACGGTGAGCTGCGCAGACGCAGATGTCTGCCCCAGTGCATTGTGGGAGACGCAAGAGTAGATCCCGGAATCAGAGAGGTGGAGGCCGTCAATCTGCAGCCACGTAGAGACGGTGTAGCGCTGGGGACCCCCTCTGATCTGTGAAAAGGGGGATGAAGTCTGGTGAGTATTAAAGAGTCACGGAAGAAGAAATGATGACGTCGAACAGTAGACGCCATTAGAGCTGAAGCACATGTGGACAGGTGGCCATGTTGAGATTTGCTGCGTTGTTTTAAACCAACAATATTTCATCAAGTCTGCGATCTCGGACAAAAACAACGCATCCATAGTTGAGAAAAGAGTTTTAGCTTCCACATCTGGTCAAACTTCATAAGAAGGTATGTAGCAACATGTAATAGTGTCCCTCCTAACACCGAGTGCGTCATGGTGACCTGGACAGATATGTGAGGGTCGTCTCCAGGCAGGAAGTAGTTCCTCCCTCTCTTCCTCCAGGTCAGGTGTGGGGGAGGGTAGGCGGACACCTCACACCCAAACACGATGTCGTTCCCCGTGTAGTTGGACAGGTCTTTAGGGCCTCTGACAAGGCGAGGTGCTGTAGGGGGCACAGGAGCATCTCTTAATTCAGCACTAGGACAGACTGTTCAACACTGACACATGAAGACAGCAGCAGAATGTTGTTTTAACTTGACTTCGATTAAACATTTTACTTCTGCTTTTAATGGAAAATAAGAAATATATGCTGTCACCAGAATAGCAGGGTCCTTGTCCCACGAGCTCGAGTGTTGCCCTGCTGCGGCTGGCGGCCTCCCTCAGCTGGCACGGGTTGGGGTAAGTCCACCCATTAGAGCCACACACCGGGCCCTTGTCCCGGCACATGCATGTTGGTTCTGGGTTGACCCCGTCATCACCTCTGTGCCCTCTCCTCGCCGTTTTCCTCTGGCAGATCAGGCCCTCGCCACAGCTGCCATAGAACCTCTGGGCCCCGTCGGGGTCACAAAGCTGACCCTCTGCGTTAGCACACTGCTCACAGCACGAGCAGTTGTCTTTTACCCGACCCGCCGGGCAGCCATCGGGAACAGGCGGGCAGAGCTGCCAGTGACATTCGCCGCAGCCCTCCCCTTCCTCCCACAGACGCAGCCAGCCGCGGTGTTGTGGTGGAACTGCTTGGGTGGCACCGATGCATACATCCAGACATATGCAGAGGAGTAATCCAAGCCAGGCCATTGGACTGGTCACACAGTGTGAGACAACGAGCCTTGTCCCCTATTGACCTCAAACACCACTCGCTTTAAGACCGTCCGGGGAAGAAAACTGTAAGATTGCTCCCTCCGTGCATCAGAAATACAAACTAAAACCACATTTTATGGGAGCTGATGATACTGGTCCTCTGACGTCCCTCAAGGGGCTAGATGTTTGTGTTTTGTCCCTCCTCTGAGTTTTAAATGCTTCCCTCTGTCTTCTCTGTCTCCTGGTCCTCTTGCGAAATGTTGAAGTTATTGTAGTGATCACCGCGTACCCCTTCTGAGATGTTTGGTCATTTCATTTCTCCCCTTCGTCAGATTTCGTCATCCGCTCCAATTCCGCCCTGACAAAGAGGCAGCTTCTGTAAAGAGTGACCTTGATCTCTTAAGAGTCGGATCCGCGTTTTCCCTCTGTGTCCTCACAATACTGTTGCCTGTCTTCATGTGCCAGTCCGGCCCTGCCCAGGGCCGGACTGGCAAGGGGGCTTCAGAAATGGCACAGCATATAAAAGAATCCCACTCAGTGTGCATTCATCATAAGCACCGAGACAGACCATCCATGTGACAGACATGATCGAGATCAGGATCATATTGGGATTATAAACCAGCTTACATGCAAGTATCCAAATTGATGCATCATGGAAGTATTGATCCAGCAGTCTTAGACAGAGACCTTCACAGCTCTGTGTTCCCTGTCAGAGCCTCTCCACCTGATGCAGTGGTGTGAAATTCCTTCATCCGGCAACACTTTCTATCTTTACCATCTGTTCGCGTCGCGGAGAATCGACCTCAGAATGCATCAAGAGACAGAAATTTGACAAAGGCTTGGTTAAAGATTAGCTACGTAGATGGAAAACAGGCTAGAAGAGGAGGAAGGTTTATTCATTTGTCATTGTTCATACATACAAAAAGGTGTGTCCTCTGCATGTGACCCATGATATTGTATAGGAGCAGTGAACAGCTGCAGGACCGAGGGACCAAACTCCAGTTCTTTTTCCTATGGCCTTATTCACAGCCAGGAGCATTAACCCTAACATGCATGTCTTTTCAATGGTGGGAGGAAACTCCAGCAGATAACATGCAAACTCCACACAGAAAGGACCCGGGACAGTCTGGGGTTCAAACCTGGGACCATCTTGCTGTAAGCCAACTGTGCTGAATACGCTTTGAGTGTCATACGTTGAGAAGAAGAACAAGAAACGTATTTCTCATTTTGCACATGCGTAGAATAAAATGTGTTCCCTGCATTGAGTCCATCCTATTGTATGGGAGCAGTGAGCAGCCGCAACATCCTGGGACTAACTCCTGTTCCCTTTCCTATTGCCTTGCTCAGGGGCACTGGGAGTAGGAGTACTGATCCTTGTGTATTAACCTTTGTGGTGAGACTTGGACCTACCACATATCACCATGCCAAAGGTGTAAGCAAACCGCACGTTGGAGTCTGAACACGGGCTAATGCACTGAGCTGCCTTCACTATAACAACTTCACTGCATTCCCTTTGTGAGAGCCCATAAAAGACCATCTGTTTCAGCTCCTCCCATCAGGTAGGTGCTCAGATCAACCTGCGCACCAACAAATGGAGTGGAAAACAGCTTCCGCCCTAAAGCTCTGGTGCTAATGAACTCCGACATCTCAGCCGGAGGACACTGAGGTGCTGTCACCACTGGTCACGTGCAATGTTTGTAATATTTACTCAGATGTCACTTTAAACCACTCCATCTGTACACACCACCGCACCTTCACTGCATGTTTGCTTATCATGTGTTTGCACCTCATAGGTTGTGCCGTGCTATCACTTTATATGTACGTCATTATGCTTATCATTTTCTATTTAGACTACATTTTCATTGTGGATATTTCATGTTTTTAGCTTTTCTATCATTTTTATTCTGTGTGCACCATTTGTGGTTTGACACAGTGGCAATTTTGTTGTGCTTGCATAATAACAATAAAGTTCCTGAATCTTGAATAATATGAAATGCTGATTAATTTGCACTAATCGTTATATCTGCATGATACTTGGTGCTTGATACCTTTTGTGGAGGGAAATACACATATATTGTCTCAGCTTTTTGGGCCTTTTTCTCGACTGTCACAGAGGGGTTTCGGGTGGGCTATGGGTGAGGGGTGGTTGAATATGAAGTCAACTTGTTGAACAGAAGCAATGTACAAACCATCTTATAACTCATCCAATTAAGGGAAGGAGAAAAGACGTGAAATAAATTCTGGATTTTTTTCAAGTCCGAAAGTAAAACATCTGCTGGATTATTTAAAGTTAGTCAGGAGCCACACAATGTCCCCTCTGTTCAGAATCAATGCTCAAAGGCGCGGTTGTGATTCCGCTGACGTCAGAGGCTTCCTGGTTTGACTGTCCACGTTTCAAAAAGCACAAGAGGACCATAAAGTTAACCACCACATGCAGCTCAACAGCTGGCATGCATTTCAGACTAAAAGTCCCACTCTGCGCAGAGTAAGCCTTGCTATCCAACGTTTTGTTTGTTCGAAAATGATGTCGAATTTCCAAAGATACCTGTAATTAACTTTTATTTGAGATAAGACTGTCATAGATTTAATTGAAATTAACATACGAGCGTTTGAACCGTGGCTGACATTTGCGCTTCTATTTTGGAAGGAAACTAACCGGAAGCTTTACTCTGGCATTTCCAATCTGTGTCCTGCTCCACGTCTTTCAGGAAGTAAAATGTTCAAATGGTACAGGGGGAAGAAATCGTCCCAAAAGAGTTGATGCTCAACTCTGCTGCCTGCCCACCGACACTTTCTCTGATTCACACCACAAGAGTCACCAGGCACCTCTGGCGTACCAGCACATTTCCCCGAAGCTTCAAACACGTTAAAGTAAGTACACTGATTCATTTTAAACGATGTCTTCGATCATTGACAGCTCGTCAGTCAAGTCAAGTCAATTTTATTTGTATAGCGCCAAATCACAACAAAAGTTATCTCATGACACTTTACATATAGTCAGCGTTTGGATCTGATGACGATGGAGCAATCGAGAATATGACTTCTCAAACTGGTTTTCTCCACTGTCCCATTGCATCCTTTATATTAAACAAGCAGTATATTGATAGTATGTTTTACTCGGTCAAGCACCATCAGCTTGAGAAACACTCTCAAGACCACCACCTCGAGGTGTCTCAAGAAATGATGAATGCAACATTCCAAACAGATCGTATAGCATTTTATTTTGAGCAGTGTTTATTGTGGACTAACTAGTAATATTGAGCAGTAGTTTTGGGTGTGGCAAGTTTGAAACTTACCGAGTGCCAACTGTTTATCATTGCTTTCTCTTGATAAGAGCACACTAGTCCTGTTGCTCCACATAGCAACCTGTCATAAATCTCAAAAGGGCAAAGGGAGATGTATTTACTGGATTAATAGAAGTCCTTTCACATTCATCACAAACAATACATTAGTATTTAATTATTCAGATTACATATAATCATGATAATCTCCTTCATAGGGACGGTGCGTATTATTGAACATTTAGATTGTAAATATTTCTCATTTTCCCTCTTGTTGTCACAAGCAATTAAAAGCTTAGTATCTTGCTCCAGGACAGTTCAACACGCTTATTGATAGCACCGGGGATCGAACCACCAATCTTCCAATCACTGGGTGACTTGCCCTTCCTCCTAGGCTATGCTGCCATCCTTGAATGGCAGATGGGCTGATGGGAAGGGTGATAGGTTGTAGGACTTTGAGTGTGCAGTAGTTTGTAAGTGTCATAAGTGTGTCATGTGATGTGTCCCTGTTGTAGGACAAGCCCTGAGGATGGCAGAGAAAGTCCTGGTCACAGGGGGAGCCGGCTATGTTGGCAGCCACTGTGTGGTGGAGCTTATTGAGGCAGGCTACTGCCCCGTTGTCATTGACAACTTGAGCAATGCTGTACGAGGTAAGTTTTGTCACTGCAGTCGAGGGTTGTAAATCACATGATGACATGTTATGACGTGTTAATGGTGTCAAGTGACTGTGTGTGTGTGTGTGTGTGTGTGTGTTTGTGTGTGTGTGTGTGTGTGTAAAGGTGAATAGGGTCTTTATTTCATCTGAGGCATCTGTTTAGCGTGAGACAAGCAATACAAGACCCTTCTCCCCCCCTATCTCTCTGGTACAGAGTGTATAGACCATCATAAGCGCAGCAGCTGATGGTTTGTCAACAGTATCCCAACAAGCAGCCGAGGCCGGCGAGGGGCAGACTGGGTCTACTGTCTTTTTAAAATGTTTTTTTAATCAGATACAAAGAACAGCCATTTCCTGTCATTACCACTCTGCAGGACTGTTTGTGTCTTTAGGGGCGTGTGTGTGTTGCCCTGTAAAAACAGTGAGACAGACTGTCTCTCTTTCTCGGGCCGGAGAGCTGGGCTAGCTTTAATTCCGATCGTCTTGCTTAGCTAGCCGGCACTCTCACCACACACACACCCACACACACCACACATAGAGGCCCAATGGAAAGTTCTGGTGTGCAGTCGAGAGAGTCTGGAGGAGAAATATTAAAGTTATGATAATTAATCTTCATGAAGCTACCGGACCCGTTGTCTATCCTGTCGTACACTATGGTGAGACAGAGAGGATGAGAGGAGACAGACAGACAGGAAGAGATATTGACCAAGTAAGAGTGAGACAGACAGATTTATAGCTAGATGCAGACAGATAGGGGGATAGACAGACTGACAGACCGTCAGAGTGAGACAGATACACAAGGGTTAGGCAGAAAGACAGCTCTAGAGACAGACAGGCAGGCGAAGAGACAGACAGTCCATAGTTTGGTTCCAGTAGTATTAGCTCTGCTGACTACAGGCTTTGTGTATATTTTAAAGCTCGGCAATGAATAGTGAATAGATGGGTGTGTGTGTGTGTGTGTGTGTGTGTTGGTCATTAGTACAGAGTGTTCATTGACATCTGCAGACACACAGCTGTTTATTCATTATTCACCCCCCTTCCCTTCTCTCCTCCTCTCCTCTTCACTCCTCCTCTTCTCTTCTCCTCTCCTCTACTCTTTTCTCATCCTCTCCTCTCTCTTAGGTAGCTGATTAAACCATTTCAGACTCGAGTATTAAAAACAGATGGGCTATTAATAGCAGCACACACACACTCATACTCACTCCCACTCATACATCAGGATAGACACACACATGCATAAAATGTTCTGGCAGGTCTTCTC
This sequence comes from Regalecus glesne, assembly GCA_900302585.1. Taxonomy (NCBI): domain Eukaryota; kingdom Metazoa; phylum Chordata; class Actinopteri; order Lampriformes; family Regalecidae; genus Regalecus; species Regalecus glesne. Next base: position 13,584 of record OMLC01067521.1, on the reverse strand, counting down.
AGCCTTCTTCAGTTGACAGGAAGAGGAAGCTGTGTTCTGGAGTACATCACTTCCTGTGTGGACCGGCAGCCAATTAGAGGCTGTATTTATAGTTCCAGGAAGTGACTTCCTCTCCTCTTTTCTTCACCTCTTCTCTCTGGCATCATGCTGACTTGTCGACATTAACCCAGTAGTCTGGGACCCTTGGGAGACTGTCCTCATTCTGTACTCGCATGTCACTTCTACCGTTCATAGGGAGGTTTCATTCTCACAGTCGACAATGGTTCAATTTGATTAATGTAGGACAAGTAGAGTTCATGGTTCATGGTCCAACCAAAGCTGACGCAATGCTAGAGGAGCATAGGACAGCAGAGCTCGGTTGCTGCACGGCCTCCAAGCCATTACTGGAAGGAGTCAATCTGCCGCAGCACAGCAAACCAAATACTGAGAAGGAATTTGGTCATAAAAACCTGCGTAGAACTTTAAAATGGCCGTATTCATTCAGTATGATTAAGTTAGCGCTGGCTGAACCTTGGAGAGCTTTGTTGGCTCTGAGTTAGACTGTTTAAGATTCATCCTCCGCTAGCTGCATTGAACTGCAGATTACATGCTGGGGGTTTGTGTGCCTGAAGGCTGTAAAAATGAAACCTACCAGGGAATATATAATAGAAATAGATTTTAAATTCTAAACTATTCTTTATTTTTAAATCTTAAAATAATAACCTCCGGAATGCCTGTTTTGCACTGCAGTTTGGTCCTAGCTCCTGGTGGGGCCGCGCTCCGGAAGCTGACGAGCCAGGGGTTGGGGGTTCGAACCCACCGTGAGGCATTGGAAAGGAGATCCGGCCTTAATCCCCAGAGTTCCATCTAAGTCTGTGTCCGGCCCCACAGTATGGGGACTGATGGTGACGCATATAAAGGACATCTCTCTCCTGGTGCTAACTCATTAGCTAGAATTTTGCCCCCATAGCTAGTTTTTCTTCTGATGCTCGTCTGAGCACCGGAGAAGGGCAGATACCTCTGAACCACACTCCATCCTAAGCTGAAGCGTAGCAGCAGTTCTTTGTGTGTGTCTGTGTGTGGGGTCCATGTGTGTTGATGCTACTGTGTTCACCAAGCCCCTGTGGAAAGTTACTGGCTGCAGAATGGCTAACAGATGAAGGTCAAATGGAGTGGAGGGAAATGTAGTTCAACTCTAACAGCAAGTACAGAGTCTTCACACACACGTGACACACAGACGCACACAAATGAACACACAGCATCACAACAGAAATGCACATAAATAGATAAACACCCAAATTCACACACATCTACACTGACCCACAATACAGAGACACAAGTATACACACAGGCACATGGATGGAAAAACACACAGCTATACATAAACACACAAACACACACAGATACAGAGGCTTTATTCATGCAGCCTGCGGCATGGTGAGATATTCTGCATACTGTCTGTCATGAGGTACACTCACAGTCACATTCTCACACACTACATGTACACACTCGTACACAGTCACCACATT
>OMLC01067521.1:0-10869 GCA_900302585.1 Regalecus glesne | reverse complement strand
CCCTGTATCGTTAGAGTAGCTCTTCTAAAAAAAATAATAAATAATGATTCCCTTATCAGTCCCACAAGGGGAAATTTGGATTTCTCTGCATTTTTGACCCAACCTATAGTATAGGAGCAGTGAGCTGCCAACATATGGCGCTCAGGGAGCAGTTAGGAGTTAAGTGTCTTGCTCAAGGACACCTCGACATGCTGTATGCAGGACAGGGGATCGATCCTGCAACCTTCTGATTGCCGGACGACCGCTCTACCCACTGAGCTATGCCCCCCCCTTTCTATCTTCAGATCTAGTAGAAATGTCAGGACCCTCCCCTGTTAACCAGTCAAAGACCGTTAACAGGTGATAACCTCCACGTCATGGATGGTGGCAGTGACCACGGTTAGGCTCCAAAGCCTCCCTAGCACAGTGCCAGTTTGTGCCGCATGGGTGTGGTTGTGCCTAGTTGTGGCTAATAACAAACTGCCACATTCACTGAAAGCACGACGAGCAGAGCGGTCCATGAGAGGTCCATCTTTAAACATGCCATCATCAGTCCGCAGGATCAAGGCCGGATGCCCTTTCTGGTGGAGTTGAATCTATAACATCTGGCTTGTCAGTTCCTGAAGTATGGGCTCTACCACCGAGCAGCCATAGCAGCACTGACACTTATGTTTGACATTGCTTGGTATAGATGAATCCAAAAAGGAAAGTTGTGATATTGAGAAAGCTCAACAAGAGTCATTACAACAACTTCCACCACACTGTCTGCTATTGTTTGATCCTCTGCTGACAGGGATTCAACATAATACCTTCCACAAGCACTCCAATTAAGTGGTTTTCCCCACTCTTGCCTTGATCTAATTTACAGCCTGTTGGCATGGCCAAATGGAGTGCCTCCATTATTTGTTGCTGCTCTGGTTGTCGGTTTACATTTTCTGATGCCAGAAGTTTGAATCCTCTTTCATTTCTTCCTAGAGGGAAGGTCGAGGTGACTGGACCTGTGCTGGCCTGGGCTGGGATCTGAACAACACCTCCTGCCATTCCGCCAACTCAACTATGTCCCTGCAGGACGCCCCCCATCCAGCAGAGGTCACTAGTCACCACTCTGTTTTCTCCACCTCCGCCAAGCTGTCAGGCCAGGGAGCCTACCTGCAGAGCCTGGAGCGTAGCAGTAGAGCCTGGGTGCTGTCGTCAGGAAAGTCCCAGGCTTCGGATGAGGCCCCCAGGTTGGAAGCGGAGAGGAGTCGACTGCAAGGGGAGCACAACATCTGGTACAACCCCATCCCTGAGGAGGAGGACGGAGGAACGGGGAGCAGAGAGGGGAGAACCCTTTGGATGAGGAGAAAAGAGGAGGAGGAGGGAGGGGCCATTCAGAGGCGGGTAGGGCATCAGCTAATGGCAGGGGGAGGTGGAGGGGCAGTGTCAGGAGGAATGGGAGCAGGCTCATCAGAGCGTGATAGCAGTGACTGTCAACGCGAGGGTGCCAGTGCAAATATTGGCCACCTAACTGAGGAAATCACAGCAGAAATCACAGGTAGGAAGCTGCTGCGGAGGCTCCATGGCAGCCATGTTGGCCCCACATCTTGCTCAATGGTAGCTCAGTAACCTGTAATTCTCTACCACATGTACCACAAGGTGTGCATATGTCTCACTCTCCCTCACTATTTCTCCCCCTGTCATATATTTATCTTTCTTTTTCACTCACTCTATCTAAGAACCCCACTGCGAGCGCCCTCCCTCAGATTCCAGCCCGGCCTCCCAGAAGAAAGGGGGTGGGTCCAGCAGTATGATTGACAGGCTGAAATCTCCAGGCACGGTGAGAAAGCTCTCCATGAAGATGAAGAAACTTCCAGAATTGCGGCGGAAACTCAGCCTGCGCTCCTCCCGTTCCCAACGCAATGGAAACGATGGGAGAGTAGGCGGGGATGACGGGACATCCACCATTAAGGATATCCCATCAGCATCCAATCAAAATGTGATCAGTAGATATCACCTGGACACCTCCGCCCCTCCTCCCAGACCTCTTCGAAGATCCTCTAGAGGGCGCTCTGCCAGTAAAGGGGGTAAAACTCAACTTTATAATCGTTCGTTTCATCATGATGATGATTTTACTTGCATGCTACGCGAGATTATGGCTAAAATATGTTAAAACCACAAAGATTGGAAGAGAAACGAAAGGCACAATAAGTCCAGGTTATGTGTTAACCTTGTAACAGAGGCAGTCTGATGATAGAAGCAGTCAACAATATTATTCTTTCTGAGGATGCGTATGAAAAAAATATTTGTACAAGACTGAAATGTTTTCAGACGACCAATTGCATCCTTGCTTGTCTTCAGGTTACCTTAGTGACGGTGACTCGCCTGAGCTGCTCCCACGACAGCAGGCCACTCCCATTGTAGCATCTCAGGAGGGAGGTTGTGATGTCAGCTCGTTCAGGCTGTATGTGGGCGCTGATCAGCCGCGCTGTGCCCAGAGGGTGACCGGCTTACTGACTGTTCATTTGCTAGGCCTGGAGGAGATGAAAAAGACAAGCAGGTACAAACACAAGAGCCATGCCTGCTAGCGTCATCTAACACCAGGTAGCAAGTATTATCAGCTTAGAGAAGCTAACACCTGCTAAACTAGGCAGTGCCTGTTAACACCAGCAAACACTGCCAACAGGCCAAAGCCAGATGGTACAGAGGCCACTATGAAATACTTGGCAACAGGCTGACCAACGGACGAGCGTTCTTAGTTATCACATTGAATTTTCTTTGCTAAATATGAGAGAGGAGGACCCTAGACCCTCACCCTGGACTTCCTGGATATGTGGTATGTTTGCTGAAATCTGCCATGCCGTTTTTAAATTGCTACTGTAGATATCAGTTAACTGTTATTGCTGCATAGTGTGCTCAAGTCTTTTTAGGAGGCTCTCACAACAATAGAACCAATCAGCCAGCTCAGGCCCTGGGCTTTTGAATACAGAAATCATGGCAGTGGAGGAAATGGCAAGGGGCTCACTTTGCTTTAGTCAGGACCATGACATTTGAACTGGGTATTTAATCCATGTCTCTTTCTCAGGTCAGAGAGCAGTAAGGAGGTTTTCTTGGCCATTCAGATTGATGGAGTTACTCGAGCTCGCACCGCCCTCCTGACCCTCAAAGGCCCCGCCCTCTCCTTAAACCACACCTTCCACCTGGTGCTGGAGAGAGCCAGGCAGATACGGCTGGTGGTCCTAACTCCGCATGCTACTACAGGTAGTACTAATGCTTCTACTCACACTGGTAACTGTCTGTCTGTCTGTCTGTCTGTCTGTCTGTCTGTCTGTCTGTCTGTCTGTCTGTCCTTCTGTCTGACATTTTGCAGCCATAACCAAACTTCATGTCACCTATAAATGTATAGAGATGTATATGGCGATAAATATTCTCTTCTTTCCCTCTTTTTGCAAAGGGACCAATCAGACTCACACTTCCTCATCCAGTAGTTCCTGCCTTTCATCCGGTGGTCCAACCAAGAACAGAGTTTGCTGTCTGGGAGGGGTCTCTATTCCTCCACTCTTCAAAGGTTGGTGAAACCAAACTTCCCTCTTAAAGAAGAATTTATCACCTGAGAATTGTGATTTCATAGTTCAGCACTACTCTGCAGACAGGGTGTCTATGATGCTCCCAGTCAGTGTAGTCACGCTGACTGAAGGGACCCTACTGCTTATCTGCTATAAGGGATAATGGATTAAATTGCATTAGCAAGACTCATGAGGTGTTTTGTCAAAATGTCTTTTCTGTCAGTTTTCTCCGTAGCATCTACGATCAGGCCTGGGGGAGCAAATTGTCCCAGAAACACAAACTTAGCAATATTAAAGAAGGACAATTGATAAACATATCTGCCTTGAGTTAGACGGTATATCCCCTTAAGCTGTTGATATTGTTATGCAACTATTAATGACAGATTATTATGCCATCTTATTTCTATGTGTCTCTATCTCTTTGTATCTTTTTCATTATCCGTCTGTCCGTCTGTGTCCTTGCCTATCTGTGTGTCTGTGTGCCTCCCTCAGCAAGCCGCTCTCAGCAGTTGTGTGTGAAGTTAGAACCCAGAGGTTTGCTGTACGTCAAACTGTCCCTACAGGAACAGTGGGAAACTCCAGCTGCCCTACCACAGGTAAGCAGTATTACGTGCCAACCATAGAGTTATGACAGCTGTTTATCCTACTATCACTCAGGGTCAAGGTTTCCTGATTGTAGGTTTATGGACTATAGAGTCACACAGCTAATTTAAACTAAATGTATTCACCATTCATTGTCTATGCAGGCAAATAGCGACCCGTTGTCGCCCTCAAGTGTGTTTGGGGTGGAACTGCACGTTTTAGTGGAGAGAGAGGGATGCTCGCCACCAGTGCCTCTGCTAATCCAGAAAACAGTGGCAGAAATAGAGAGGAGAGGACTGAAGGTATCTATATATCGGTTTGTCTGTCTTTCCACCTGTCTGTCTATCCAACTTCTGTCTGTCTATCTACTTGCCTCTCTATGTGTGTCCGTAGGTGGTGGGTCTGTACAGACTGTGTGGTTCCGCTGCTGTTAAAAAAGAACTGAGAGACTGGTTTGAGAGAAACAGCTCAGCCGTCTGCCTCACTGAGGAACTCTACCCAGATATCAACGTAATTACAGGTTAGTGCAATTAAAACACACACACACAGACACACACATGAGCATATTAATACCTTAAATGTAATGTTTGTTCTGAACAGGTATTCTGAAGGACTACCTTCGGGAGCTTCCATCTCCTCTCATCACCAGGACCTTATATGAGGTGGTCCTTGAGGCAATGACACTCCGCCCAGCTCCTGCGACCCCCATGAACCCTGACCCTTTATTGGCCCAGAGGACCGTAGCCCTGCTGGACTGTCTCCCAGCCCCTGAGAGGGTAGGAGAACGCACGTCTCCACCCTACAACAATCTGCTGTGTTCTATTACAATTTTAAATACTAACTCACTTTATGTTGGTCCACTGTTTCAAATTATAGTACAGTCCAGTGTATTCAGTTACAATCCAAAATACTCCATTACATTCCATTGTAGCCAATAATTACATCCACTGTATTTTTAATAGTCTACCGTTTTCTATTATAATCTGAAATTCTACATTACAATCTCCTATATTCTATTACAAACTACCGTGTTCCGCTACAAATAACCGTATTCAAGTACAATCTGCTGTTTTCCATTACAATCTAAAGTACTCTTGCAATCCACTTGACTCCACTGTTGCATCTTCTGCATTCTATCACATACTGTATTCTATTACAATCTGCTGTTTTCTATTTCAGTCTATCTTATCTCTCTCTCTCTCTCTCTCTCTCTCCTTCCCTCTCTCCCTCCCCCCAGGCAACTCTGTCTCTGCTGTTGGACCATCTTAGTCTGGTTGCGTCATTCAGTCTGGCTAACAGGATGACTCATCAGAATCTGGCCGTCTGCTTTGGCCCGGTTCTCCTCACCCCAACACAGGAGGCATGGCGGCCAGGGGGTGGATCCAGAGAAAAGGGGCGAGGCTTCTCTCACAGTGAAGACATAGCCAGTGCAGTTGACTTTAAACGCCATATAGAGGCGCTGCACTACCTGCTGCAGCTCTGGCCAGGTACGGCAGGTGGCGCTGGTCACATGGCTGAGTCCTACTAGAATAAGTTTAACTGCTATGTAAGAATGTCACGAAATAACATGAGTGAAAACTATCTTTTTTAATTCGTTTAGCTAATTGTCGACCCCCTGAGGTAGTTCTAATAATATGCCAAATAAAGGACAAAATCTGCATCGCATCTTCGTATCAACCCTCGCTTTGTCACCATCTGGCTCTACCAGAAAGCACTGAGTGATGAGTATTGTTTTCTCTCCGACAGTCCCAGCGGATCGCAGTCCAGCAGATGTTCTGCCCTCCCCACCTCCGTCTCCTCCCACCCCCATCATTACCCACAAACCCCTGGGCCCGCAGCTACAGCGTCGCACAGCACTGCGATTGGCTCTGCCTCAGAATCCAGAGGAAGAGGTGGTGGTTTCCCGTCGAGGGCGTGGCCTAACACGGCTGGAGAGCCCTCCACTAATCAACCGCTATGCTGGGGACTGGAGTGTTTGTGGGCGGGATTTCCTGTCTGGACAGGAAGCGGATTATGACGAGGTGGCAGGAACTGAGAGTGAAGGGGGTAAGTGATACTTTATTTATTCTTATTTTTATTTTATTGTTATATTATTGTTTTATATTATTTATACTTTGAACAGTTGTATTACCAATTTCCTGAACATTAAGAAGTGGATGAAAAAAAAAGTATATATTTGAGGCTTACCATTGTAATCCTGACAGCATTAATTCCCCCATTTCAGCCCTGTGCGTTACCATTGCGCTCCTTGACCCACCCTTGTTTCTGTACTTCTAGGTAGTGAGGAAGAGGAGGAGGAGAAGAGAGGGCCATGGCCCTCAGAGGATCTCTATGTTGAGGAGTTTGGTCTGGACTTTGACGCTCCCTTCAGCTGCCGACTTAGCCTGAAAGACTTTGACACTCTGATCCACGATCTGGACCGTGAACTAGCCAAGCAGATTAACATCTGTTTATAGAGGGGAGAAGAGGAGACGCGTGCTTACTGCTTTATCAAATAAACAGGAGACAGGGGCGAAGAGGTCATCATCGCTCCAGTTAAGATCATAGGAGGGGCAGAGCATCCCCTGGAAGACACTGGGAGTCTTTTTGGCTTTGTTTCCTTAGTAACCTGCTCTCTCACAGCACATCTGCACCACCGCACGCCACACCTGCCCAGCGTAGCCACAGTTGTCCACCACTGGCTACTGGGAGCTGCCCACTACAACCTCATTGTCTTACTTTTCACCACTGGGAGCTGCCCGGTATAACTACAGTTGTCGACTGTTGTCTGCTGGGAGCTGCCCGGTAAACTGAGTTCTGGAGACAGTCAGCATTGTCCTTGCCCACCCAGACTTAAACACTGTGGTACGGTGGTCTGGAAGGGACAAGCTGAAGTCTCAGACCAAAGAGGAAGAAGATGAAGCTTGACTTTTGAATTGGCTGCAGACATGGCAGTCAGAATGAGAGAAACACTGACGTGGAGAGCTAATCTACGGAAGTTTCCTCACAGGATACCAACACTGGTGAGGATGGAACCTTTTAGTTTGTACATGCTTGAGGCTGATGTGCAGGAGAAGTATTTGTTCAGTGGTTTGAGTGGCTCTCCAAAGATCCACAGATGCTCGTAGCTTAGCTTCCTCTCAGACTGCTCTCAGTAGTCGTGATGCTGTTCATTGTTAGGGAGCCACCAGAAACACAGATCAGGGTTTTTCTAATCCAAGCCAAAGATGAGTGTTAGAGATCCGTTTTAGTCAACCCAGCTGGTGGACTGTGAGGGAGAATGGGTCCGTGTGGTAGACGAGCTGACGAGACGTTAGTTAATGATGCTGTGATGATCCTCACATCTCTAGCTCCCGACAGGGACGTGTTATTATAAAGTCCACTATTACCTTGATGAATTCCTGTCATCCTAAATTGGAAATAAGTTGCTTTTGAATTTGTTATCTTGGTCATCAGGGTAGGGTCATGTGAAGTATTATGGGCTGGGCCATTTGCAATGTCAGAGCCATGTCCGACTCTGGCCGAGCTCTTGTTGAAGAAGCAGGTCTCAGTCTTTTCTTGTTGGACGTTTCGGTACGGAAAACAGGTCCGTCTCCTTCTCCCGGTGCTTTCACCACATCAGCTGTTTCTCAAGGCTCTCCCGCAGCATGAAGCAGAGACACAGACTCAGTCAAAGCGTCAGAGGGTCATCATCAAAACCACATGGCTGAACTCTGCAGTGGATAAAGACAATCGGCTTGACCTCGCACTGAAACCCCCGCTGGGGACCGTGTCTCCTCGAGCTCATCAACTTTGGTTCTATTACAGGGCTGGGTCTATAAACTCAAGTGAGTTTTCCTCCGAATGAACACTCAGTAGCCCTCTTCATGGTCCCGGGGAGCGTTGCCTTCCTGACCTGTACTGAGCTGCCTGAGTTTACACAACAGCCAAGCAGGCTGTCGAAACTGGTCGCAGACACACTCCAGCGGGGCTCACAGCTTCCACACTACACTGGCTGTTATTCTGGCACACGACCTGACCGAGCAGCTCGCTGGTGATCCCGCCTGCTTTCCGCTGTCGTGCGTTTGGTCACATACTCACCGCCTCCACAGCACTCCAGAGGATAAATTACAAGCTAATAAATGTTCCGCATTGTCACGCTAACATAATAACAAAAGGATTTATTGTAGCAAAGCAAACGCGGTCAGAACTCACTGTTCCTGTTTTAACATGATACACGTAATCACATGTTCAACGACTTTTGTTGGGTAAGATGGATCGCAAGGGAAATCATGTTTTCCATCACGGCTGCAGACTAGCTTACACATGTAGCTTCAAACTATTTTTCCAGGCTTAAACATCTCACCGATTCCTGGCTTTGCCCTGCTGATTTGTAAACTTCACGCCTGACTTTGGCCACGGCTGGTTATCTCCTTTCTACCCACTTGTACCAGATGCACTGAACCCGCCACAGACTCTCACACAGATGTATGACAGGCCCGTTTCACATGTGAGGGTTGGTCCCCATGTGTGGGGTTGGTAGGATTTAGAGGGAGCATGGGGGATTGAGGCCGTGTGCCCTTCCTGATGCTCCATGTTGGGTTCAAAGCTGCAAATCTGGCTCATTTGTTCCTGAACCACGCATGCTACCACTGAATTCTCCACCTTCTACTGAGTCACTTTTGATAAAAGGGTCATTTAAATGGAAAATGTTTAAGTGTTATGTAGTTAATCATATAATAGCTACGGAGGTAATTATATAATGATCCAGCTTTAATCCCCTAGAGTCCATCTACGACCTTGTCCACCCCACAACGTGTGGCTAACCATGACATGTCGAAACAGACCTTTATTTATATAATGATCATCCGTTGCTATTTGGGGGGCCGTGGTAACTCATCAGTAGAACGCTATTCGGAAAAATTACCAACGAGAGGTCATAGGCTCAATCCCAACACAGGGTGTCAGGCAGGGCATCTGGCCTTAATCCCATAACTCCCTCCAAATCTGTGTCCACCACACAACATGGGGACTAATCATGACTTGTAAATCAATCTCTCTTGTAATCTGTTGCTATCTAGAGTAATGTCGGTTGTTTTGGGTACCAACTCAGTCCTTGCAGCAACACATAATATCAGTGAAAATGATTTGTTCTATATGAACATAAGAAGGGAAATCTTGGTTTGGGATTCATCCTCTCAACTGCTCCCCAACAGAAGCTGTACTGGGTAGCTGTTGCGTTTGTATTTTATCATAACGTATGTTCAGATGGATTTGAAGCAGTTTTCCTGACATCAGCAGGAGTGTGTCAGTCCTGGACTGCTCCTAACACTGCCCCGTAAACGTTAGCATCATCACACTAGTTTGTTAGTCCATGTACTTCCAGAAAGACAGATTAGTAGGGAGGTTTTGTCTCCCCCTCTGGCAGTGAGCGGGATAACGTCACTTCGTTCAGCCTTCTGCAGCGGGTAAAAGCTACACCCGAGTTTAGCTATGTTTTCCCTCTGTGTTGGGCTTTCTTTAAGGCTGGACTGCTACAGCAGGGCCAGGCCTTCACCTGCGGTTGTCTGTGAAGGAGCGCCTGAGTGAGTGATGGAGTTTCACCATTTGACAGACAGCTGAGTTCGAGCTCCAACTCGGAACTCAGATCGAGTAATTGGCCATTACTCTTTCAAGGGAAATGAGCTCGAACAGTTCTCCATTATGACCTAAGCTGTTCATGTAACCGATGTCGAACAAAGCACGTAGTTACAAAAAACGCCCATTTGATAACAGTATCTATGACCCAGCCATACACTGGGGCTTAGCCTAGTGTCGTTTCTATGGAGCGTCAGAAACTTCAGACTTCTTGGGTTTTGCCACCGTAGCTTCCAAAACCAGCACATCTCTGGCAGAAGGCCATTGAATCCAATCATGCGAACACTTCCGTCATACGGAAGTTCACCTCTGGCGAAGCGATCATTGGTGCTTAATGTGAAAACGCGTCACTATGCATCACCTCCGGCGCACCAGTGCAGGAGATGTCGCTCTAGACACCAGATTCAGAACTCCGGTATATTGTGAATTGCAGAGATTTACTTATTGGGCAAGAGCTTGAATCTGATGCACCTCCATTTATACATGAAAGTCCCCCTTTCTAGCTCTTACAACCCAAAAGCGATGGATGAGTGCTAATGGCTAATCTCGACGTATTGTATATCTGCGGAATATCTGCCTTGGTCTGATGACATCTCTGTATCTAAATCTCACTAGGTACATTTACATTCAACTGCAAAAGTAGCCCTCATTTGAATGGCGTTAGCGTAGTCGGGACAGGCATGTTCTTCTGTTCTGCGACTGCGGGTGAAAGATCCGCAGACTCGGAGAACAGGAAGTGGTTTGTACAATACAGACCTTCGAACCGCAGACTCGGAACGTAACAGTATAAACTGGATTATAAAACAAACCATGTACAGACCTAATGCCTTAAACAGATCACTGCCACGGTGCTGTGCATATGAACGCATTGTGTTTTATCTGAGATGGCTCGACCACATGGCTGCTTGGCTGTGTCCAGGCAGCCATGTCAGTCACTGTGGTTAAAAAAAAAGAAGCCATTCTTCTCCTAAGTACTGGTTTCCTGTCATGTGACACAGAGGGCCAATAGTACTCTGGATCCCATTCCAACCAATTGCTACAGAAATTTACTTCACTTCTTAGCACATTTTTCAACAAGAGGAAGTGGAATCCACCTCTGTCTGTCTCCATACACACACACACACACACACACATCCATATGGATATATATATATATATATATATATATATA
>OMLC01067519.1:0-12731 GCA_900302585.1 Regalecus glesne | reverse complement strand
AAGCTAGAGCAAAGGTACTGAATGATCCTAGAGATACAGTTGGAAGCATAGTTAGAAAGTTTCAAGTTAAAGGAACAGTGGCTACACTATCTGGACGTGGCAGAAAGAGGAAACTATCAACGTCTGCCATTAGAGTCCTGAGGAGACAAGGAGTAAGAAACCCTCGACTGACTGCTAAAGACCTGCAGCAAGACTTGGTTGTAGCAGACACTGAGGTTTCAGTTTCCAAAGTAAGACACATACTAAACACTGAAGGTTTCATGTCTGAACTCCAAGATGTACACCACTACTGACCCAAAGGTACAAGAGCAGTCAGCTCCAATATGCTCTGAACTATATGAATAAGCCAAAGAGGTTTTTGGATTCAGTTCTGTGGAGCCATCAGACAAAATTGGGACTTTTGGGGCCTATGGATCAGCGGAACATCTGGAGGAAGAAGAATGAAGCTGATGCTGAAAAGAACACCCTGCCTACAGTGAAGCATGGTGGTGGCTCAGTGATGCTCTGGGGCTGCTTCACATCCTCTGGATCTGAAACCTGCAGCATGTGGAGGACCCCATGGATTCAATCAAATATCAAGAAATCCTGAGAGGAAATGTCATGTGAGGAAACTGATGGTCGGGCATCATTGGACCTGCCAGCAGGACAATGATCCCAAGCATACCTCAAAGTCCACTAAGGCTTGGTTTCAGAAGAAGTCCTGGAAGATACTAGAGTGGCCATCACACTCACCTGACTTGAACCCCATTAAAAATCTTTGGTGGGATTTGAAAAAGGTGATTGCAGCACACGAACCCGAGAGTATCAGTGAGCTTGAGGCCTTTGTCCATGAGGAATGGGGTAAGATTCCTCAGGAACACTGCCAGAAGTTGGTGTCTGGCTATGTATCACGTTTACAGCAGGTCATAACAGTAAAAGGGTGCTCTACCAAGTACTAAAGATATTCATCATGAGGGGTTGAATAATTTAGAGACTGCAGTAGTGATTAAAAGCAGTGTTTTGTGTTGAATTTGGAGAAACCACCTGTAATATTAGTTGGGTTGAGCTATTTAAAATGTTCTTGTTTGATTGGATTTTTGTAAACAGCTGCTAGTTTGTATATTTGACTAATAAACCTGATTTGCAGTGGGGGTTGAGTCATTTGATTGGAGCTGCAGCTCTTGTAATGAGAGGTTCAACTGAATCCAGGAGCATCCAGGGCCACAATCTAGACACTGGGGAGATTTTCAACAGCATGTCTCAACAGCAAAAACAGCCAAGACTTCAGCAAACTGCAGGCCAGATGTAGCTACAGTCAGTTAAGTCAAGTTAAGTCATTTTTATTGTGTAGCCTATCATCACAATTTTTTTTAAATTGCCTCAGTGGACTTTACATTAACACAATATCTTGTCCTCACATCAGATAAGGAACAATTCTCTGAAAAATCAGAAAAAAAATCCCTCAGTTTTAATTAAATGTTATGTGATCCAGTTGTTCATGTATTGCAATATGTCTGTTAGGGGAGCAGAGCTGATTATATAGTCTGACAGCTGCAGGAAGGAAAGAACTACAGAAACGCTCCTTCAAACACCTTGGATGGAGTAACCTGTCACTGGAGGAGCTCTTCAGTCTAGCAATGTAGTCCTGCATGGGGTGAGAACCATTGCCCATCATGGATGACAGCTTAGCCATCATCGTTCCTTGTCCCACTACCTCCACAGTGTTGAGGGGGCATCCCAGGACAGGGCTAGCTCTCTTGAACAGTTTATCAAGTCTCTTCCTATCCACAGCTGAGATGCTGCTGCCCCAGCAGACCACTCCATAGAAGATGGCTGGTGTCCCCACCGTGTTGTAAAATGTCTTGTGGAGTGACCTCTGACCTCTAAAAGACCTCAGTCTCCTCAGCAGATAGAGTCTGCTCTGGCCCTTCTTATATAGTGCTGTTGAGTGATCAGTCCAGTTTATTGTTGAGGTGAACACCCAGGTACTTGCAAGTCGTCATGTCAATTTCCATCCCCTGGATATTCACCGGTGTCAGAGGGGAGTGTGTGCACCTGTGAAGATCCACCACCACTTCCTTGGTAATACCCACATTAATCTGGAGGTGGTTCTGCTGGCACCAGTCCACAAATTCCTGAATTAGCTCTCTGTCCTCCCTGTCATCCCCATCTGTGAAGAGGCCGATGACTGCAGAGTCATCAGAGAACTTCTGTAGGTGGCAGGTGGGTGAGTTATGAGAGAATTCTGCAGTGTAGAAGGTGAAGAGGAGAGGAGCCAGGACTGTTCCCTGTGGTACTCCACAGTACAGACAACCATGTCTGAAGTATGTGACTTCAGACAGCCCCTGCAGCATTGGCATCTCTCCAAGCATAGAACAGTCAATGAGAAAATGGCCCCACCTAGCCATGACAGCTGCCATCATCGTTACATTACATTACAGGGATTTAGCAGACACCCTTATCCAGAGTGACGTACAACAAGTGCATAGAGTCATGGTGGAAAAAGTACTGAGGCAACACTAGAGCAAGGTAAAGATCATAGTGCCAGAAGCAAACCACAAACAGTCCCATAGATCAGGACCCTAACCCTGTAGGTTAAGCTGTTGAGTTGCTCAGTTCAGTTCGCCTGAAATCTGATCGCCTCAGAAATCTTTGCTCTTGGCAAAACTCAGAGCCAAAATACCCTTCTGGCACCATAAAGCTCTGCTGACACAAGGTCAGGACATGCGTATGTCCCCCCCCAAGAAATCTACATCATCAACAGGATCGGACAGCCAAGATGATGACGGTAATACATCAAGAGCTGCACTGTCTGTCCGACTTTGGTTGTACAATAGGCTGTAAATCTCAGACTCTGGATGTTGACTAAACATAGTGAAGAAGTTATCTCATGAGCCAGCCTGGAGGATAAAATGTCATTTTGAATCTGTGGATTCAGATGACCATCGTGTCATCTGTATGCATGACAGCATTGTGGTATTCACCGCAGACACCTTGAAAAGGAGCTGGGGTTCAATGCATAGTTCTTCCTCGTCATCAAATTAGTGACCCACTGGGAACCTGTTGCAGGTGCGAGCGGAGGGCAACTATTTAGTCTGTCGCACACAAGATGTGCCTGTGGAAACCCGGATTAGTCCAATTCAAAAGATCTGTGGCAGGCTGAACGGAGAGACACGGTGACGGAAAACATTCAATAAGTATTTAAGTACTTTGCGGGTAAACAACTGGCCTACCTAGCCATCGGGGACCTCCATTCGGCTTGTTTGTTTTCTTTGGCGATCAACATAAAAGATGAGACTTTGCCAGGTCTTTCTGTGATCGGTTAGATCAGGAAAGAAGAGGATTCTTCAGCCCTGGCTTGCTTCTCGCGCAGAGAGGTGGAGTTTGGGAGCTGAAGTGGTGAGCCACCCAACGAACTGAAGTGACAGAGGAAAGAGGAATTAGTGATTAGTCACTCCAATTGTGGTAGGGAAATAGCGAACCTTTGCCCCACAAGTGTGTGCCACACACCATTAGAATATAATTCCAGGTACACTGGACTGAACCAACCCGTTACAGATGTTGCTGCCAATGTGGTAAGTTGCACGTTGAATATCTGTATTACTCATTAGAAAAGGTACTGGTACTTAAGTTTCCTTTTTTAAAGGTAAGCCTACCAATTATTTATTACATTACAGGCATTGGGCAGACGTTCTTAGCCAGGGCGACCGACAACAAGCCCATAGGGTCAAGGTACAAAGGATACTAGAGCAACACTAGGTGCTAGATAACAATCTTAGTGCCATCAGAAGACTCTGACGCAACATCAACCAAGTCACACCAACCTAAATAAACTAACAAGATTTCATGTGCCTAAACCAAGTATATCAAAATCAAGAAAAGGAATAGGGCTAAAACTAGCAGATAGAGCTAGGACTGGATGGGGAGGAGGAAAGGTACAGGTGGAAGATATGAGTTTTTAATCTGCTCTTGAAGATGGTCAGGGTTTCTGCTGTTCTGACTGCCATGGGAAGGTCATTCCACCAGCAAGGAATCAGGACAGACAGTAGTCGTGACTGGGAGGTGCAGATCCAGAGAGGGGGAGTTGCCAAGCGACCAGAGGTGGCAGAACGGAGAGGTCTGGTTGGTGCATAGGGTCTGATGAGCCTCTGCAGGTATCCAGGTGCTGACCCCTTGACTGCCCGGTATGAAAGCACCAGTCTTAAATTTGATACGAGCCATAACAGGCAGCCAGTGGAGGACAGTGAGCAGGGGGTGACATGGGAATGTCTGGGACCAGGCGAGCAGCAGCATTCTGGATGAGTTCCGGCCAGCAGAGAGTTGCAGTAGTCCAGCCGAGACAGGACTGTAGCCTAGACCAGTAGCTGGGTACATTTGGTGCTGAGGAAGGGGCGGATTTGTCGGATGTTATAAAGGAATAATAAGCATGTTCGACTCACTGTCGCGATGTTCTGGGAGAGGGATAGTCTGTTGTCCTTCACCACTCCAATATTCCTAGCAGAGGTTGATGATGACACTGGTGTTCCCTAGGAAAATGTAGAAGTTGTTGAAGTCAGAAGATGGGGCAGGAAACAAGATCATCTCAGTTTTCACTGGGTTTAGTTTGAGATGGTGATTGTCCATCCAGCACTAGATGTCCCTCAGGCAAGCAGAAATGCGGGTGGAGACCTGTGTGTCAGAGGGGGGGGGGAGAGAAAGAGTTGGGTGTCATCAGCACAACAGTGTTAAGACAAACTGTGAGCAGTGAGTGATTACAGGGCCCAGGGCTTGTGTGTAGAGGGAGAACAGAAAGGGACCCAGGACAGAGCCCTGGGGAACTCCTGTGGTGAGGGGTTGGGGTATTGATACTGTACCAGCCCAGGCCACTTGATAGGAGCGGCCGGTGAGGTAGGATTCGATCCAGTCTTTTCGTTTAATATATATAAACTATAATTAGGAATAAAATAATAATAATACTTACCAAAATCCTGGATCGTGCGTGTCCTCTCACTGTTGGCACTTGATGCCCTCGTCTCTGAAGAGAACTAAGACTTCTGAGATTATTGGCCCTTGAAGGATAGATCTAGGTAACTGTGCGCAGTACCACCACTAGGGGTACCTGGCAAATAGCCGGCTTACAAAGTCAAATAGCAGGCCTGAAAGCTCAGGGCCACCAGCCATCACACTCATCACCTGGCACCTCACACCCTAATCCTGAAGTCCAGAAACTAAAACGACAAGTTGCAGATTTGCAAAGTCAGTTGCCCACCTTCATGGTGCTGGTTAGCCCTTCCCTACCATTTGTTGTCAATACCGAAACAAGGGGGGCAAGTTGAAGGATGGGTGATACATCACGCCCTACTTCCCTTAGAAAACAGCATGATAAGCCAAGGTCCTGGTACTGCTTCAGACGTGGTGAAGATGGGCATGTTGCACCGACATGTGATAGGGCTCAGAATACTGCACTAGTGGCAGCCAAGAAAAAGCAGCTTCAAGAACGACAGTTTTAGTGGGGGGCCCAGAGCAAGTCCTCCTCCAGGGAATTAAACAAGAGGCACCTTCAGTCATGGGACTGATGGGAGCTGGAGAAAGAATTGAATGTCCCATAGGGAAGCAAAGAGCCAATTTGAAACTTACATTTGACTATGGAAGGAAATTCCCCAGAGGGCCAATAGGAACACAGTGCACTGCTGACATCATCATCTCAGGATAAGATTGTAACTGTCTGCTAGACAACGGTTCACAAGTAACCACCATCTCTCAGCCATTCTATTTAGCTTCACAGATCCTCCATTCTTTAGACGACTTGTTGGAAGTCAAAGGCTCTAACGGGCAGGCAGTCCCCCTTATCTGGGCTACATTGAACATTGAAGTCAATATTACTTTCCCAAGTGGCTTCCTGGATGTAGATATCAGTGTGTCAACTCTAACCCTGGTAGTACCCCACTCTCGTGCCTTTGCCTTGTCACCAGTGTTAGTTGGCACCAACACATTAGATGTACTTTATGAAAAATATACTGAGACTGATACCACCAACCATCAGCCTTCCATACATGGCTGTTGAGTAGTGCGGGAGACCCTTGCACTTCGATAGAAACAGAGAGTAACCTGGGATGTGTGAGGCTTCATTCTAAATCTTCTAAAGTTATACCAGGAGGCCAGAAGGCTGTGATAGATGGGGTTGTTAATTCTCCCAGTATGTCCACAGAGAAGTGTGCTGTAGTGGAACCCCCCTCCTCCTATTCCCTTCGGGATGGCATACTAGTTACATGCTGTCTGCTCATCCTCCCAACTCGGGCGCCCTACAGACTACCTGTGGTGCAAACTAATGAGGCCCAACATGACATAACAATATCACCAAGGCCAGTGATAGCAGAACTTCATGGCCTACAGCAGGTACTCCCGAGAACAGGAGAAACCCTAATGAAAGATTACCCAAGCAATCAGTTGAGCTCATCGCCCAAAACGGTGCCTGCGTTCAACTTTGTAAAATGACCAATCTCAGCAGAGTGGAAAGAAAGAATAGAGCAGAGACCAAGCTAGGCCAGATTTATTCCCCCTGCATGACTTGGACTCCAGCAGAACTGACAAAGTGAAGCAGCATATAAATCTCCATGACCCCACTCCCTTTAAACAAAGAGCTCGTCCCACACATCCTCAGGACATTGAAGAGGTCCACCAGCACCTTCAGGACTTGCTGGATGGAGGTATTATTCAAGAGTCAGAATCCCCTTTTACCTCCCCTATCGTGGTAGTTCGAAAGAAGAACGGTGACGTACAGCTTTGCATACACTATCGAAAGCTTAACAGCCAAACCGTTAAGGATGCCTATGCTTTGCCAAACCTGGAAGAGACATTCACAGCTTTACACAGATCTCAGTGGTTCTCTGTGCTTGATTTAAAGTCCGGGTACTACCAGATAGAGATGGAGGAGGCGGACAAGGCCAAGACCGCGTTTGTGTGCCTATTTGGGATTCTGGGAGTTCCACCGCATGCCACAAGGGATCACAAATGCCCCAAGCACATTTCGCCGATTAATGGCAAAGTGTATGGGTACCATGATTGAAAGGGGTCATCATCTTTCTAGACAACATTATTGTATTCTCAGAGACCCTGGAGGAACATGAAGAGACTTTTGCGAGTCCTTGATCGCCTCAGAGAATATGGGTTAAAGCGGTCACTGGACAAGTGCACATTTTTCCAGACATCTGTCAAATACCTTGGACACATTGTATCCAGAAATGGAGTGGAGACAGATCCTGACAAAATCAGTGCCTTGAAGACCTGGCCAAGACCCAAGAACCTGAAAGAGCTAATGTCTGTCTTAGGATATTACCGGAGGTTTGTTCAGGAGTACTCCATGATCATTAAGCCGTTAACTGATTTAACAGTTGGCTACCCGCCACTGCGGAAGGCGAAGAAAACACCAGTGAAGGGGAAGGAGCATCATGACCTGAGAGAGCCCTTCAGCGACCGATGGACTTCTGCTTGTCAGGACACATTTGAGGCTGTTATAGAGAAGCTCACAACTGCTCCAGTGCTAGGGTTTGCTAACCCCAAGCTGCCCTTTACCTTGCACACTAAAGCCAGTACCACTGGACTTGGGGCTGCCCTCTATCAAGAGCAGGATGGACAAATGGGACCTATTGGATTCGCCAGCAGAGGGCTGACGCACAGCGAAGCTCGCTATCCTGCACATAAACTGGAGTTTTAGCAAGTGGAGTGTAACCGAAAAGTTCCATGATTATTTGTATGGAAGTCAGTTCTCAGTTGTCACGGATAGCAATCCACTAAAATACATACTTACCTCAGCAAAGTTGGATGCTACCAGTTATCGCTGGTTGGCTAATCTCTCAACCTTCTCGTTCACAGTCCACTACCGTGCAGGAAGACAAAATCTAAATGCTGATGGTCTATCAAGACGCCCCCATGGAGACCTATTGAATGGTTTTCCATCACAGAAGGAACGTGAGTGGATTCAACAGTTCACCCTCCGCCATTCGTTCAAGGATGAGGACCTTGACCTCATGACACCAGGTGGTCCAAGCAGTGTGTGGGTGTTATCTACTTCTGCAAGTCCCAGAGAATGAGTCAAGTGATCCCTGTCTTACCTAGAATCCATGTCTGTCCATCCAGATGTCATCTCGGTGTTCTTCGAGCAAGAGAAAAATGCCTGTGGAACATCCACTATCCAACGTCTATCTAAGGCAGATCAGTCATTTTTTGTCCCCACTCTCTCCTATGGCCATGAAAGCTGGGTCATGACTGAAAGAACAAGATCACGGATACAAGCAGCTGAGATGAGGTTTCTTAGGAGGGTGTCTGGTGTCTCCCTTAGAGATAGGGTGAGAAGCTCAGACATACGTGAGGGACTCTGAGTAGAGCCGCTGGTCCTACAAATAGAAAGGAGCCAGTTGAGGTAGTTTGGACATCTAGTTAGGATGCCACCTGATCGCCTCCCAAAGGAGGTTTTTCAGGGACGTCCAGCTGGGAGAAGGCCACGGGGTAGACTGAGGACCAGATGGAGGGATTATATCTCCACACTGGCCTGGGAACGCTTTGAGATCCCCCAATCAGAGCTAGTGGATGTTGCAAGGGAAATGAAAGCTTGGAGGTCCCGGCTGAAATCTGCTACCTCCACGACCCGACACCGGATAAGTGGTTGATGATGGATGGATGGTGACAAGTATTTACCAGGTGAAAATGCTATAACCTATATAACCCTTTTTCCTGTCAAATATTTTGTGACATATTTGTGTTGGGGCACTGAGAAGCGATAACACGAATGCACTGCAAAATCTGATCTGAAATATTGTCCGATAAATAAAGAGTAAAGATTTTTTTAAAGAATTCGGTAGGTTACATTACAATGTAAGCAGCTGGTACATGTCACCCAAAACTTGAAAAGGTCTATCTGACTTTGCATAAAGTTTATATTTCCTTTAAAAAAATAACCGTTTCAACCCCAAGCATTCTATACGTATATGTATGCATAGACATACCAGATATACTTTGTTATTTCTTGTGGGAAGTCTTATTCTAACCTGTGGTGCTCCTAGTCACCCAGCTAGTTAGGGTTCTCCTGCCCATAGCCCTTCGCAGCTCCTTCTCTTTTTGGGGCGGCATAGCTCAGTGGGTAGAGCAGTCATCTAGCAATCGGAAGGTTCGATCCCCGGTCCTGCATACAGCATGTCAAGGTGTCCTCGAGCAAGACACTGAACCCCTAACTGCTCCCTGAGCACCATATGTTGGCAGCTCACTGTTCCTATGCAATAGGATGGGGTAAAATGCAGAGAAATCCAAATTTCCCCTTACAGGACTGATAAGGGAATCTATTTATTTTATTTATTTATTTTGCTTCTGTCTCCTTTCTTTACTGGGCATTTTTGCAATGCAGCAGGATTCCATTTCATAATTTTAAAAAGGAGAAGATAAAACTCACAAAAAGATTAGGGTATGTTTATCTGTAGCCTGGCAGCCCGGGCTATAACCGCAGGCTTGGCTAACTATCTTTTAATCAGATTTCTGTAGTGGGTAAGGCTTTGAATCAGAAATGGATTTTTACAAAAAGTAATTCAACATGTTTTAAGATTCTTTCTCTCAATATATAAGGCTGTCCTTTATCAACATGTCAAAATTTAGGTACGGACCACCATTTAGCCTATGGGAACAGTCATAAGCATAAGCAAGTTCCCTCAGGGAGCCTTATGCCTAGTGCCTCAGGGGGACTGCTTGCATGAGCTAGGCTACTGCCAGAGTGGAGATAAAACAGATTGGACATGAATAAAATGTAGTTCTAAATAACAGTGTCACATGCTACGAATATTTCCCACCTCTTTGCCATTTAAAATAGTTTCAGAGCCAAGTGGCACAGCACAAGCGAAGACATCAAGTGACACAGTCGGTTTTGTTAGAATTATGCTTGTCAAAAAAAAACTTGTTTGTAAAGTGACTCTACAAAATGACACAGTTTATCTTTTAACATCAGCCAAATGGTTTCGGCTATCAGACTGTATGTAGTAGGGTATGGGAATGGGAGAATCATACCCTGCTTCTCACCGCCTCTCCCAACAACAACACTGATAGTGCGTCGTTATGGAGTTATGCAAGGGGAAGGTCACTTTCATAGCCTATGACGTCACCTACCAGCAACATCTCAGGTGGAGTTGTTTTCTTCAAAAAATAAACCCATAAATTGTTACTTCTAAACTACTTTTATTTGCAAATTATGAATTCATACATTTTTGAAATGTATATGAATAATTTATTCTATATTGAAAATTTAAATGGTCATTCAAAGGAATGGTTTTTATATTCAGGGCAAAGGGGCAGGGGCTCAAGTCCCTGTAGTTCCCACCTCTGCATGTACTGGAGAAGGAACATGGGGGATTGGATGCCCTCCCCGACGACCCATGTGGGGTCGAACCTACAACATCTGGATTATGACCTGCCTATTTATCAATACTTGGCAATACAACTCCATCTATAAATGGCTCTTTGATTCCCTGACAGACAGGCCCTGGACTGTAAGAATGGTTAAAACATGTTCATCCACATTAGCTTTTTACTATTCATCCCCTACTGTAGCTCATTTGTTTATGCAAATGTTGCCAAATAGGACAACATTGGTAAATGACACCACAATGGTTGTACTAATAAGTGACAGTGATGAGAAGGTTAATAGGAGATAAGTGGAGGATTTAACCATATGGTCGTAAGAAAACGATCTCTCTTTAAATATCAGTAAGACAAAAGAAATGATTGTTGGCTTTAGAAACATCAGAGGATATCACATTCCCATTTCCATCAATGGGTCGTCTGTTTGCTATTGTGGACCGTTTTCGATTTTTTGGTTAACACGTCACAGATACCCTCACATGGTCTCTAAACACTGACTTTATCCTCAAGAAGGCACAGCTTGGGTGTGCACAGGGATATAAATGGATCACGTTATCATGCAAGGCCCTCTGACAATCACGTCATCCTGTAGTTGTGTTGCCTCCTCTTTAAATTATATCCAGGTCTTCCATCCACGTCAAGTCAGTTTTATTTGTAAAGCCCATTATCACAAATTAACAGTTTAGCTCTATGGACTTTGTTATAAATTCCACAGAGCTAAACTGTCCTTAAACCCTCATATCAGACAGGAGAAAGATTCCCTTATCAGTCCCGCAAGGGGAAATTTGGATTTCTCTGCATTTTTGACCCAATCTATTGTATAGGAGCAGTGAGCTGCCAACATATGGCGCTCGGGGAGCAATTAGGGGTCCAGTGTCTTGCTCAAGGACACCTCGACATGCTATATGCAGGACCAGGGATGGATCCTGCAACCTTCTGACTGCCAGATGGCCGCTCTACCCACTGAGCTATGCCACCCCAAAAAGATATCCAGACCAGCTGCCGAAACCCACATATAAGAAACAACTCTCTTAAAAACCCACAGAAGAAGACACAATTTACAACATACAACATGATCAGGATAACAGAATTGTGATTGAGTTACAGAAGGTAAAAAAGTAATAATAATGAGGACCTCATTCATAGTGTAAGTACTAATCGATGAACATCTAAAATACAAACACGCCGGATCAATCCCCAAGGCTAAGATTCATCATGTGGACAAACGGACATGTCGATCTCAGACCTGTCACATCAGAAAATTGATGAAAATGTACCATCTGGATGCTTTAAAAAATGAGCTGCCTGCTTGAGACACACATTTGGATTAGCAATTTAAACATATTAAAGTATGGCATGTACAACAACGTATTTCTGTATAGTTTTATCTTTTTATTTTATATCTCACTGTGGTGGACTGGATAGAGATTTGAGAATACTATTTTGCTTCAGATTTCTGTCTCAAAGACAAGCACATAGGAGACGGCATAGCCTTGGAGGACGACCGGTAGTCTAGTAATTGGACATTGCTTTTAGAAATCCCTGGCCCTTTCTAAAATGTATCGAGGTGTCCTTGAGCAAGACATTCAACTCTAACTGCTCCCGGAGTGCAGCGCTGCAGTTACATCCATTGCTCCTATACAATAGGATGGGTAAAATGTAGAAAAAATCCTTCAACTAACCTTGGTCATGTGGCAATAAAACACTTTCTCATTCAAATGAACACACACGTGTCTACAGCAAGGTCAAGGAAGTACGGGGCTGACATTTCACTGACAAACGTGTCTTTAGTGAAAGGGACAAACTTGAATCATGTTGCAGGGAGGCAGGTTAAATGGCTAAAAGCATTAACGCTAAAGCACACAGACCGGTGAAGTAATGTTAATTTAGGGTTTAGGGAGGTTTGTTGGAGATATAATCAGGCCTTACCTGAAAGGCTGCCATCGGATTTGCTTTGGTGAATGCAAAGCAATGTCGAAACGGCACAGGGAGAGAAACCTCAAATAGAGCAGGAGGTCATGAAACGGCATCACAACCCAAGTGGCCCTGAACAAATTCATATCGCTGCTAACTACGACGTGTTGTTGTACACAAACAAGCACAGACAGCAACTCAATTCGTGAATGTCAGGAATGCAAAGTGAAGGATGCCACCTTCTGAAAAATCCTCAATAAGGTGAACTTTGCAGTTAGAGGTGAAAGTCGTGCATGACGAGGGGCCTTTGGAACGAGACGGTGTTTCCACTGCATAGGGGGATGAGGTGTTGTGATGTCAGGATGCAGTAATGCTTCACAGCTAAATGAGACGGCTGTTTTCCGACTTCTGTCAACACGAATGAAGCACTTGCGAGAATGCGGTTTGTGGGGGGGGGGGGG
>OMLC01067518.1:0-11748 GCA_900302585.1 Regalecus glesne | reverse complement strand
CTGATCATGTATACCTTATGTATACTGATTATGTATATATAAACTGACTTCAACATGACTAAGTTCACTATTCTATACCTTTAGACAAGGCCTGGAATAGTGAAATAGGGTCCCGGGAAACCTTCAGTCTACATGGGCCCTGGATAAATACTTTATACAGAGAACAACACAGACACCATTTACACTAGTTCCGTTTTCCCTCGAGACGACTCATCTACAAGAGCCCCCCCTGGTGGAGGTTACAAGTGGCTGGAAAACACCTCCACAATCCAACTCCGCCCAGCTGCTGTGAGGAGGAGCATGCTGAGGGACACCCTGGCCTCCTGCTCTCCTGGTGTCTCAACATCTGTCTGGTTCTTAAACTCTAGTTGATCATTCATGTCCTGCTAGAATAGGTCATAGTTCAGTTACGGTCAACACAGCCAGGAGCAGCCTTCCCATCGTTTCAGCTCTCACTGGATAGAAAATCCGGAGAAATATGTAAAAATGGGGGAAAAAAAAACACGTGAAAATATCAAAATGAACGTTTACCAGTTAGTTTCTGATGAGCAGGGAGGTTGCCCCTGGAAACGTGACACACTACACATCGCTAACCATCCAACCAGCAGTGTGATCAGAGCAGAATCCCAGAGCCGATGGTGAGCAGGACATCACCTTTCCTCCAAACAGTTATGAATAACCCTCAACACCGAGGGACATAGCATGACTCAAACCAACCCTTTCCCCTTCCGTCTGCAGAGGCTTTTCAGTTGCTTCCATCCCACTCGTGTGGGCCAATGTCAGCCGTGTGCTGGGAGCCAACACATTCAGATGCTTCTTTTGGATTTAACCGTCCGGCTGCAAGGCATGGACACAACAGACGCCATGCCGATCTGATCTTCTAACATCACAAACGCTTTCCACACTACGGGTTAGGACACTAACGTCTGTTTCAGCGGACCTGAAAGAGGCCACCGTGTGTGTGTGGCTCTGCAACATGATCACACCACTACTGCTCCATCAATATTACATGACCCTCTCATCCCAACATCCTACTGGTCTAAAGCCCTGACCAGTCTCAGGACTGGCTCTCCTGAGCTGGGGCAGTTCAGTGAATGGCTGCCTTCACTTAAACCCGGGGACACGCGTCTCACTGAACCCTGTGTTCTTCATCCCAGTACCACACGACCACAGTGGAAGACGTATTAGTCATTGTACATGTCCACAATGAAACGTGTCCTCTGCCCTGTAATACTGAGCCAGGTAGGCAAAAACGACATTGACTAACCGGTTTGATCCGGTCCATGAAGGTTCAGAAACGTTGGGGGCTTTTATTGCATCTTTCACCTCTAATGCCTGTGGTGTGTTCGCCCGGACTGGTTAGGGGGAACCCTCTGACAGAGTGATGCTTCAGGAAGCCACTGTTGCCTCCTCAGTGTGTCCAATAGAGTGAATGCTGCTGGTCTGTGTGCTTGGCCGGTCAGTCAAAGGGTGCCGGAGGTGTTGGTGTGGTCACAGCTGTGTGGAAAATGACCTCATTGGGACTCAATAGAATTTCTACGTGAACCTGGAGGGGAAGGATGAGGAGAGTGGCTCTGTTCTACTTAAGGATCAGTCTCTCTGGCTTCATCCTCATCACATGGGCTCCATTAGGAGCGGGGAGAGCTGTCAAGGTGTGAGTGATGTTCTCAGAGGAGCTTCCCACTCCTTGTTAATCGTGTTGGACATGCGAGTCATCAATCTGGAAATGGTCCACGTTGCGTTTCTTGACTGGGGAGACGTTTATGGCGGGAAGGAGTCTTCAGCAGATTTTGGTGTGAATCCCAGGTGAGGTGGTGTCTTTCTCCAGTCTCTCCGGTACATTTTGTTCAGAAGCTTCTTCGTTTTTGGTGGTAAGAAAGACTTCAGTCTTGTTTCGGTCGTGTTTGTGAAAAGCTTTTTTTTGCTGATCCCTGGAAGCAAAGAAGTCAAGGCCGTAGTCCCTAAATCATTTTTTGTCTCACGGGTTGCAGGTCTTAGTGCAGCTCTGTGGATGATCAGATCAGGTTTATCTCCCTGTAGCCATCACTGATGCACACATGGGCTTCAGTGTTCACCAACACAAGCTTCAATACCGTTTAGTATCGTGAATCACCAACCTGCTGATATCAGACAGGTCAAACAGCACCCAACAGAAAATGCATCCGTGCTCGTTTAACACTTTAAAATCTCATTAAACTTAATTCATTCAATGAGCAAAGTAAACAAAGTAATTTATATTTGATGCTTACCGAACGTAACAATAACCCCCCCTTCATAGATAAAGATCTGATTTATGTGTCATTAGCCCCCATGTTGTGAGGGTGGACACAGACTTAGATGGAGCTTGGGGGATAAAGGCCAGATGCCTTTCCTCGACAGCCTGTGCTGTGATCAAACCTGTGACACAGGCCTTGTCATTTCCGGTCGTATGCACTGTAGTACTGAGCTACCGCAGCTCAGATTTACTATCAAAATCATAAACCAATTCAATTAGTCCTGGCACTCCAGGACATCTGTAACATATTCATTCAAATGTTAACTAGAAATTGGTAAGTACAGGCAGTGGTGGTGCCTCTTATGTTGTGCTTTAATGGTATCTTTTAACCTGCAAATGTTAAAAGATAGCGAGCTAAGAGGCAGACACAGGTAAGCAGCTTGTTATTTAATTTGGGAGCTCTGATGATTGCCTGGTGATTAACCATACTGGTCAGCTACCTTAACATGTGATGATTCATCTCACTAGGAATCCCCCAGTATTCAGGAACACCAGCGGAACAAATAGCGGTCCTACTGCTCTCAGTGGCCTCTTGGCCAGAGCCAGCTTGGCTGGAGAAGGACGACCCTTTCTGGTGAGTTCGAAAAACTATTGCACACACCCACTTCCACACCGAACACAGCTGACGTGCCTCCTTAAAATCTGTTTCTGGCCAAGCAGAAACCAGCGTACAGTTGGAGAAATGTCAAACAAAGGTGACAAAAGTACTCACGTTTATTATAAGGATCAAGCCTTTCCACATTACGTCTTTATACATGCTCAATAATCCAAGTAAGTAAACACAAAAAGGTGAATCAGTTAATCTGGACATGTTTTGTCAGGAAACGTATCCATGTTGAACCGATTCAATTTTTTGGTGCTCTCCACATCATGAGCTTATCAGAGTTGTGAGAGGATGGCAGGTACACAGTCTTACAAACATGACTACTTACACTTACAAGCTACACAGGTGACTGAAGATTAAAAATATATAGACCATTTTCAAAGTAAGCTCTTAAGAACTTTCCGTGTTTTGTGTGACGGTTGACTGTTTCTTCCCCCTGAATCTACAGCAAGCCTTGTCTTTTCAAATCTTCATAGGTCTTCTTGTTGACCACATTTCCGCTGGAGTCCTCGTACTCCTCCTGGATAAGATAATAGAGGGCAAATTATGATCAATATCAAGGGTGTTCAATCAGATGGTGTGAAAAGTCCTTAGTTGGAACTAATTTGTCGTTGAGTCTGGACTGACCTCTGTGTCTGGTTGCCACCGCTCAGATGCCTTCTGGGACTTCAGCTTTGCCCACACTGAGATAGAATCAATAACAATCTCTTAATAAAAATAGACAAGTAAAATATAATTTTCCCCCAAAAGTACAACCCAATGAAATCGCACAATCTCGCTATCATTCCTTTGTCTTGTGTGTGTGTCCATTTCATAGTGGAAGCACTTACGGGAAACGGCATCCTCAATCTGGGTGACGTTGGCAAAATGGGCAGTGTTTGGTATACCTAGACAACGCATGCCATGAGCATGTCGCCATTCCTAGCAAGGAGACAAAGATAGGAAAAGGGGTTCAGTTTTACTATAGTGCAATGAAAATCTCTCAACTACATTATGTAAGACAACTAAAAGCAAGCCTATCAGATGAGTCACTGAATTCATAAATCATTCATCGAAAAACATACCGCAAAGTGCCTCTGAAAGGCTTTTGGTCCTCTGTAGGTGTAGTTTCCACAGATCTCACAGTTGTAGTTGATATTTAGACCATGGAGTTTATAAAGCCAATATGGTATTGGCTAGAGAGAAATGAAAGATTGGTAAGCAGGCATGTTATTTCATTTCACAATTTCAGATGAGGGAACAAAGCATTTCAAAGGCTAAGGCCTCACCTTGCCATCCCAGCCGAGGGGCAGGTTTTTTGGGTTGTAAATGATCTCGTTGTCCTCATCCTCACTTTCACTCTCACTGAGCTGCTCCTCCTCCTCTTCCTCACGCTCCTCTCCAGTCCTGGCCTGCTTCCTTTGCACATTCTCATGGGTCAGCTGCCTCTGCTCCTGCAATGTCAATTTCAACTTCAGCCTGACAGAGCTACTGTACACTATACAGCTACTGATGGGATTACACAAGCCATATGGGAAGATTCTAAAACATGACATATCAAAAATATACATCATCCCAAGATAATAATAATAACAATAATAATAATAGTAGCTCTCTTATTAGTCTCTCAAGGGGAAATTTGGAATTCTCTGAATTTAACCTATCCTATTGTATAGGAGCAGTGGGCAGCCACCATGTGTCTACCATGTGTCCCGGAAGGTAGTTAGGGGTTCAGTGTCTTGCTCAAGGACAACTCAACATGCTTTCTGCAGGACAGAGGATCGAGCCTGCAACCTTCTGATCACCAGATGACCGCTCTACCCCCTGAGCTATTCCACCCTCATATGGCAACACCTCTAGGATCTAGAGGACAAACTTCAAAAATGCCAATATTGTATCCTCCCAGGGACAAGGGACACATTTGTTTTCCATATTTAAACGTGTATGATTCAAATGTAACAGCTTCCTGAGCCAACCAACTTACCCCCAGGATCTCAACATATTCATAGATCTGAGCCTCCAGGAAAGCAATCTCTTTGTTCCGCTCTGTGTCTCTGCAGATTTGAGGAGTGGACATTGTTATGAGTTATGCAGTGAATACTATCACAAGGAGACTCTAACAGTAGAAAACTTGTTGTAAAAGCAATTACTTTTTGGGTCCTTTGGACTTGGGGTTCTTGGCAAACAGTGAGGGATCCAGAGATTCCAGTGACTTCCCTTTAGTACTAAAAAGCCTCTGTGCTCTTTCCTCAAGTGTCCTGTCAAACACATGCATATAGATTTTACTTTTGTGCTCGATTGCCCCGTGTGTGTGAGATTTATCCACTCACCTTCGCCTTGAGCTCCACAAGATTCATTGCAATGTTATTCTTTGATGTTATTACTATGCTAAAACAAATGCTCACCCTCCACACTTCAGCCCCAATGCCATGAGGGCAGACTTCAATCTATCCAGACCTAAGGATGCCAATTCCTGTGAAAGAGATTAACCCATGGAGAACAGAATTCAAGAGGAATTTAATGTACCAATAAACTTATTGTACATCTTGAGAATGAGAACACTGAAATGTCTTACCTCCCAAGAAGAAAAAGCAGAGAGATCCAAATGAGCCCCGGAATGTGTCAAAGCACTACTTGTCTCTTTCTAAAGTCCAGAAAAATATATATGCAAAGTCTAAATTAGACATGAGAGCATGACCAAATTAATGGAAGTAAATTTGTATGCAGTTTCTGCCATTAACACTTACAGGCCAACCAGGAAAAGTACCATTCTCCCACTTTTTCTCAAAGTCTACCAGAACTTTGCCATAGAGTTCATTCTGGTCCAACAGAGGTTTGACACGGTCTGTGTAGTCCTGGAGGTACTCCAATAGCATCTCCAAGTACCTGCAAGCAGACAACACATGAGATGTGCAATTCTTGTCATATCTAAATAAGTGTATGTAACTGCAGATACAGTGAGGCTAAAAAATTGCCATCCTCCCGACAATTAACAGCATATACTATATTACCCAAGTTAGGATAACCACGCTTAACCAGGCCCTGGTTAAGTTTGTCAAAGCCAGGATGTCAGACCAGGACTCCGTGATCTACACCCATCTACAGACTAGTGCCCACTCATTCAAAGATGAGGATGTTCACATTATTCACAGGGAGGAACGCTGGTTTGAAAGGGGGGGGTTAAAGAGACCATTAATGTTAAGAGGGAACAACAATCCTTGAACAAAAGTGGGGGTCTGGGAGTGAATCCGTCACCTTACAATGCTGTGATTGCAAATATTCCCCAACCTTCTGTACATAGTACTCATTACCACTGAATGTGCAGTCAATGACCAACTTGGGTATGAAACCAGCATTTTGTTGTGTCGTATGCAACTGTATTGTTTATGAGGATGGGGATGCTCCAGTCAGCTCAGACTGAAGATGTCACCTGTTTGAGTGACGAAACGTCTTTGAAGAAACCTCTTATGCAGTTGATACGATTCATTTTTTTTGATTCCCTTTCCTGGATTATTGAGCATGCATCAATACTATCTTCAGCATCTTAATGTACCCACCATCGCTCCTCTGTACATTTCAGAACCATCTCAAGCTTGCCTCTCTCGCTCCATCTTTTCCATCCCAATTTACCCAGCATCTCTCCTCCACATATGCCCAAACGTCAATTTTACCTTTCTTGCGTTGTCTCCAAATTGTCCAACCAGACCTGTCACTCTAATACATTTGTTCCTAATCCTATCCTTTTTCATCACGCCCAATGAAATTCTAAGGATCTTCAACTCTGCCACCTTCAGCTCCACTTCCTTTTTTTTTCTTCAGTGCCACCATATCCAAACCATATAACATAGCTGGTCTCACTATCTCATGAACCTTCCCTTTAACGTCAACTCCCTTTAACAGTCTTTTCCACCCTGCCTGCCCTCTCTTATGCATTCCCCGTTATTTTGAACAGTTGACCCCAAGTATTTAAACGCATCCACCTACCCCACTTTTATTTCTTGCATCCTCACCATTCCACTCACCCCCCTCTCATTCATGCATATTTATTCTGTCTTGCTCCTACACACTTTCATTCCTCTTTTCTCCTGTGCATACTTCCACCTCTCAGGTTCTCCTCAACCTGCTTCTCACTCTCACAACAAGATTACAATGTCATCCATGAATATCATAGTCCATGGAGACTCCTGCCTGATCTCATCCATCAACCCATGTATCACCATTGTAAACAAGAAAGGGTTCAGAGTTGATGCTTGATGCAATCCAACCTCCACATTGAACCCATCGATCATTCCTGTCGCACGCATCACCAGTCACTCTGGCCTCATACATATTCTGCACTACTCTTGCATATTTCTCTCATTCCCAACTTCCTCATACAGTACCACACCTCCTCTCTCGGCACCCTTTCATATTCTTTCTAAAGTCATAGACACAATATAACTCCCTTTGACATTCTGTATACTTCTCCATTGACATTCTCAAAGCAAACTGCATCCGTGCTTCTTTTTTATGGCATGAAATCATACTTCTGCTTGATAATCATCACATGCCCTCTTAACCTAGCTTCCATTAGTAATATCTTCATGCTGTGGCAGATTAACTTTATATCCCTGTAGTTACTACAGCTCTGCACATCATCCCTATTCTTAAAAATTGGTACCATTATACTTTATAGTTCTCCATTCCTCATTAATCAGCCAGAAAATTAAAACCAGGGAAATCAATAACATTAACTCATTGCAATGGCACCTGTTAAGGGGTAGGATACATTAGGCAGCAGGTTAACAGTCAGTTCTTGAAGTAAATATGTTGGAAAAAGGAAAAATGGGCAAGCACAAGGATCTGAGCGACTCGGATAAGGGCCAAATTATCATGGCTAGACAACTGAGTCAGAACATCTCCAAAACAGCAGGTCTTTTGGAATTTTCCTGGTATGCAGTGGTAAGTATCAACCATAAGTGGTCCAAGGAAGGACATCAAGTGATATGGCGACATAGTCATGAGTGGGCAAAGCTCATTGATGTGTATAGGGAGTGAAGGCTAGCCTGTCTGACATTACAGAAAAGCTAATGTAGCTCGAAATACTGATAAAGTTAAAGCCAGCTATGATAGAAAGGCATGTAACACACAGCGCATTGCAGTTTGCTGTGTTTGGGCTGCATAGCCACAGAGAGTGCCCGTGATGACCTCTGTCCACATATGAAAGCACCAACAATGGGCATGTAAGGGTCAGAACTAGACCATGGAACAACGGAGAACAGTGGGCTGGTCTAATGAATCACACTTTCTTATATGATGTAGATGGTGAGAGGCCTGTGCATCATTTACCTAGGGAAAAGGTGGGACCAGGATGCACTATGAGGAAGGCAAGCCAGTGGAGGCAGTTTGATGATCTGGGCAATGTTCTGCTGGCCCTGGCATTCATGTAGAAGTTACTTTGACATGTACCACATATCTCAACATTGTTACCAAGTACACCCCTTTATGGCAACAGTATTCTGTGGTGGTAGTGGAATCTTTCAACAGTACCATGTGCCCTGCCACATAACACAAATTGTTCAGGAGTGGTTTATAAAACATGACAAAGAATTCAAAGAGTTACTTTGGCCTCCAAATGTCCTACATCTCAATTTGATTGAGCATCTGTGGAATGTCATGGAAAAACAAGTCAGACTCATGGAGGCTTCACCTAACAACTCGAAGGACTTAAAGGATCTGCTGCTAATGTCATGATGCCGGATACCAGAGGAAAGTTCCAGAGGTTTTCTTGAGTCTATGCCTCAACAGGTCAGAGCTGTTTTCACAGGTCGAGGGGGGGCCTACACAATATTGGGCATTTAGTTTTAATGTTTAGGCTGATCACTATACCCTCCACGAAGTTTCAACCTCTTTTTGTTGTTGTTATGATCTAGGAAAGGCACCAATACAACTGCAATGAAAAATCTGGGTTAAGCCCCATTTAAGTTTTGAGGTGCTCAAACACCAATGGAATAACCAATTTCACCAGGGATAAGTTGACCAAATTACAAACAAACGGTTAATGATGATGACCTGAATTAATCTTTCATCATGGTGATGGAAATAGAGTCATTGTCATGTCTTTGACCTTATCCTTTCAATCAACAGCTAGCCAAGGGTTCAACAGTCAAGATTTTTAAAGGGAACGTATAATGCACCTACCTTTTATATTCTGCGTTCTTCCTGTCCTTCGAGATATCAAACAGCTGGTCAAATGATGATAGGTAAGTGATATACTCCATTTTCTGTGGGATATAGAGCACAGGGAGACATGATAGATCAAATGTGACAAATTGTGGTGAGTGATACATGAAACAGGAGGATTAAAGTGTCTGTACCTCTGCTCCCTTCAAATTGATGAACTTCAGGTAACAATCGTGGAGATCAAGGTAGCGCCCATATCCTTCCTCATCAGTAAACTCCACAAGGTCTATGAAAAGAGAGCAATTGTGTTCTAATACGATGTTCATCGAGGGCCTCAAAACAGAGAAATAATATCATCTGGCTAATTAACGAGTTAATCTTACTTTGAGCCTCCTCACTGGGGTTATCTCTTGCCTTCACCAGCTCCTCAAATTCCACTGACATTGGTACACATATCTGTAGAAGAAAATATAAAGCCCTTAACAATTGCTCAAAGCATACCAATAACATTACTCTGAACATAAATATTACATTTCTGGAAATAAAAGTTTTAACAGTCGGAACTAAAAACCTCATTTGGGTGCTTCCTGTGAAACTCCTTAATTTGTTTCAGTCTGTTGTAGAATTCTGCAAATTCATTTGGTCCTGAGATGGCACTGAGCTCGTCCTTCCTCATTCTGTTTTTTGGGAAACATGTTTTTTTAAATGATAATAGGCTTCACATGACATTAGTTGAGTTAGCATGCACACAAGAAAGTTAGAAACCTTTTAGTCTTTTCATCTTTATTAAAGAACAAATGTCATACAAACGTCATATGATCTATATCAAACTCCCAGTAACACACTATATGGTGCTTGCTAGGGTAAGTGCTAAGAGCTAACACTGGTGAAAGCAGAATTCAGGAAAGAGTCATTGAAATACTTGTAAAATGTCCAAATACTTGATCATTTTAAAAACATCACAGGTGGGAATATCTAGTACAAGGGAAATTGAAGGATCAACGTCCAGAAACGAAGCAGTCACTTAGGATGGCGATTCATGGAAGGCAGTCAAACAGATGGATGTGAAGAAATCTACGTGTGTCTGCTTAACAGTTACTTAAGGTTAAAAAACACCTCTTAACTTACCCATCTTTGTCTTCATAGGAGTCTCTGAGATTTGCACTCACTTCCATATATCTCTAAAACAGGACAGGATAACTGTCAAGACAACGTTTTAAGCAACAACTTAACTATCACTTAGCCTATTGGAATACGCACTGGAACATGCACTAAAATAATTAACTTTTCAAAAGATTCACGGTGACCATTCTGTTAATTAACTCAGGCATATTTTCGCGATTTATAACAATAATGTGTATGTCTTTATAATTACATACAGAGCTAGCTTAGCCAAAGTTAGCCAACACCGGCCAATAGTAGCTTATTTTTGGTCACTTACATCCAGCATTGCTCTTGTTCGATGGTCGGAGTTTATCTGTTCACGTAGCTGTTGAAAGGGGACAAAAAGAAAGTCGAAATCAAAATAGGCTCGGAAATGCGACTGCATTGCGTCACGATTCTTTACGCTAACATGCTAATGTTAGCATTAAGTTACTTTCTTACCGTGGTTTTCTTATGCAGCATTTCTTTTGTCTTTGCATCCATCAGTCTCTCTTTCTCTTCATGATAACGTCGTTGTTGCTCCAGGATAGTCTCCATCTTTCAGAAATGTGAAACCGTTGTATTAAATAGAAAAACCCAGCTAGTTTGCTGGGGTATTAGCACGAGTTAGCCTGAAGACCGCAGTTTCTTTCACCTGTGCTTGTTTTCAATGGCGTACCCTAAGCTGCACAGAGGAAGTTGGTGCACTAGGGTTCTCAGTCCGGGAAAACCTCATTCACATTGCTAAGGTTCCGTGTTAGAGGAACGTTTCTAAGCCAAACGTTTCATCGTTGACACCAAATATTACAAAGAAGCCAAGTATATATGGCTTGAGTATGTTTCAAAAATCAAAAACATTAGTTTCATAAATGATTGCTCCTCACTTAAAATATGAAGTTACAAGAAATCATATCAAGCTAGTGTATAGAGCAAATAATAGTCGATTACTGTTGTTTGATATATCTCGCAAGTTTCTGATCCAGTTGAACAGATTCACCTCTTTTTGTGATCTCGCAAGTTTAGTTTGCATGTTAGTGCCGCTCTAGCTGAGATCATTACAGCTCTCCGGTAACTCATTCACACAGGCCATTGGCCACATCACTGCTGCAATAACATTTGAATGACTGCACACACAAAAAAAACCCCAAAACAATCATAAAACTAAAACACGTGTGTGTATGTGTGTGTGTGTGTGTGTGTGTGTGTGTGTTCAGCGGGGCCACATGCCCGATGCCCGTTGTGCGGGACGGAGTCGGATGAGGCGTTTCAGACGTCAGTCATCTCTCACTTCCTTTGTGGTCCACCAGATCAAAGACTGCGCACACCGTTTGCGCGTACTCGTGTCAATGCGCGGTCCGGCTCGACACACGACGGTCTCCCAGTCTGAGAGAGGAGAGGCTGAGACACGGAGGAGACACGGAGACACGGAGCGCACGACGTGGATCACACTTTGGGAGTTTTTTACGTTGGTCCAACCGCCTTTCGAGCCGTCCTCTTCGGGAAGGTGGGTAGTCAAAATGGTTCTCTGATAGACCAACTCTGCTGAAAAGGGGCTCGTTGCGAACGTCCCACAACGAGCGCCGTG
>OMLC01067517.1:0-13049 GCA_900302585.1 Regalecus glesne | reverse complement strand
TGAACCTCTCGCCCCCCAGTTCCCTCTCTTTCTCATTTGCCTTGTTATACTCCTTCCCTCTTTCCTTCCCTGCTGATTTCCTGCCATCTGACACAGTTCTGCATGTCTGCATTGTTTGCTCCGTCTCTGCCATGCACAGATGATATCTCCTTCACTTCTACCCTCTACCCTTGGATCTTTGCAGATGTTCACTTGTTTCATTATTTCTCTCATCTCGTCTTCTAATTTGACCCCTGCTCTTTCCTTTCTTAAGGGCCAATCCGATGTGTTTCTTGGAACTGGCTTTTTTCTCCTCTATCTAGCTTTAACAAAACACTAACTTCAACAGTCCACCTCTGCAACTATGAGGGAGGTAGGTGTGTGTGTGTGTGTGTACGCGCACGTAAAATACTAGCAGGTGGGTCCATGACTGACAGATGAGAGTAATAAGCAAGATACAATGAGAGAGCCACAGAAAGGCAGACCAGTTATCTGTCTGTGTGTGTGGAAGCTGAGACACAGCCGTTTCATCTGATAGATGAGCAACGCTTGATTCTCACTGCACTGTGAACTGAAGTCTTCTCTCCCTATCCATCATCACACCCCACCTGGAACAACTGCACAGACTCATATGCAAACCTCCGTACGTGGACATGCGAGTCTACAATATCCACAGACATGTATACAGAACAATGCACACGGCCCATCTCTCTCAGTGTGTTCTCAGAACACAAACAGAGAACACATTTTCATGAAACTCTAAGAACACACTAGCAGAGTTATGGACTCACGTCCCAGATCTTATGACTGAAGACCTGAGTTGACAAATCAACTATCAATTCCCATAACAAAAGATCAAGTTTGAGTAAATCTGTCCATCCATCCATCTACGGTCAACTGCTAATCCAAAGTTGGGTCATGGGGCCATTCTAGAGCCTATCCCAGTGCTCATTGAGCTAAGGGTGGGTAGACACCCTTGACAGGCCACCAATAACAATAATATCTATCTTTATATTTAATGCTCGTTCTTCTCCTTCTTTGCCGTATGGGGCTGTGATAGCTCAGGGTTAGAGCGCGCATCTCGGTAACTGATGAGCCAAACATCACAGGTTCAAACCCACCACAGGGCGTCAGGAAAGGCATCCGGCCTTATATTCCCCCACACCGAAGTCCATGTCCACCCCCACAACACGGGGACTAATCGTGCCACATATAAAGGACCTCTTCTCCTTCTATACCCTGACAAGATAAAACAACATGGCGAAAGGCATTGAGACCAATCTCATCAACACAAAGCAAATGACACCACAGGCCTGTGAAACCTGCCTGGCTTTTCTTCTTCTGCGTTTCATGAAGCGAGCAGGCCGTATATCCTAATTTGTGATAACGAGACGGATGTCGTCGTCGGTTCATCTCCCGGGAGAGAGACGTTTGCCGCAGGCATGAAGAAGACAGTGTCATCAGGGCCCCGGTGGAGAATTATCCCTCACTCTCATTGTTTTTCTGTCTCAGTGGAGAGTGAAATGACACGTAATCATCATCAATCTGCTGGATAAACACGATCAGGTTATTAAATGAGTATGGTAATGCACAACACAATGTATTTAACAGGGGGCGCCTTGTGTTTAATTTTCAAGGGATGAGCAGCCTGTGTGTGTGTGTGTGTGTGTGTGTGTGTGTGTGTGTGTTTGTGTTTGTATTACAGTGCGTCAGAACAACGGTATAGATGATGACTTCGGCTCCCACCAGACATTTCCATCTGAGACACATGGGCCTCCTCTCCTGCGCTGATGCGCCTTCAGAGATCCCGTTTGCACAAATGGCATTTAAACAAATGTCTCTTATGGACAATTCACCAGTCTAGGACTGACTGGCGCCAGCTGTCTTGAACAGCCAGTTTCCCTGCAGGATGATGTTCAACAGGCACACAACAGCACGTCAAGGTGGTAAATGAGGTCCTGGTCACCTGTCATAGAAACTTCCTTTGTTGTCAAAAGTTATCCTACAGTCGCCTCCCTTATGGTTCGGCTGATTAGCACGCTCGCTAGCAGAGCCGTTTGTGTCCCGTGGCGGCAGAGCTTCTGCTCAGGTCCAGGCTCATGCTTTAAATACAAATTCCCCTGTGCACTGCAGCAGCGTGGTGAATTTGATAGTGCCACAATCCTTCAAGGCTCTTTGTTCCTTTAAAATTGAGTGTCATAGATCTGAGCAAAGCCTGGGGATCTCAAATGATGTCATAATTATGGATCCCTGTGGAGGATCTGACAGAGTTCAAAGGGATTCGGATGGCCATGGTAAACAGCCATGCATGGTGAGCAGCGGAGCAGACATCTGCTGGTTCCGCTTCGCCATCCACGTATTCATATCCACCGTCTCCCGTCCACCTCCAGCCTGTTCATTCTGCAGCTGCACGCTCTACCCCTGAGCTACCAGGGCGCCACTTCCACCTCATGTCCTCATATTTTCCCCGCTGGACCTCGCTCCCGTCAACAGGGAAGGTGCTCCTCTGAGGAGGGACAGTTTCTATCCCATCACATCAATCATGCCGTCACCGAATGTTAACACGTGATGTCAGCTAATGAATCCACCAACATGTGATTAGACCTGCAGGCCCCGGTTCTGTCGGGGTTGTTAGCTACACAGAGGCATGAAGACTGTGGATCAGGCAGACTGAGGACTCTCACGGACTCAACACATGGCATCCAAAGAATGCTCTTATCTTTAAATTGCATTGATGAAAGACCGAACTAAAGATGGATTTTAATGCGGTCAATTTCAGGAGGACCACCCTCCATCCATCCATCATCCAGTACTTAGCTTGAATTGTCAGTTTATATCATGATCCATGCCCCTAACTGTGTTTTCACCATGGCTTTAACATTTCCTCTAACTTCATTAACACATTTTACCACTAGCTGTTCTCACCTTTCACATGGTACGTTCCACATGCCTATTAACACTGGGGGTGCCCAATTAAAATGCCTTGGACTGTTCTAACATCTTCAAGATAGCAGGAGTTCAATTGTTACTACCGAAACCAGGAAGGACTTTTTTGCCATTCCGAGAATTCCACTTTGTCCACTATTCTGACAGGAAGATGGCTCGGCAAGGGATGAAAGGAGGAATGAGTTGTGATGAGATGGGGAAAAAACCCTCTGGGCTGAAGCTAATGAGAATGAGGCAGGGGGGCAAATAATGAAAGAGAAGCTTGATCACTGCTCTGCTGTAACAATCCATACCTCCCTCTGCCTTCAGCTGGATTCCACCCTCCTCCCCGTTCTGCACACCACCTCCATTCTGTCTCTCCCTCTCTCATCTTCACTCCTCCTCTCCACCTCCTCTCCATCCCACTAACACCAGCCAGCCCAAAACTAACCAAATGCCAGCCTTTTACTTCCACTGAGGATTCATGTGTTAAACTATCTCCCTCTCTCTCTTCCTGCCGCGCATGAAAGGTGCCATCCTAATAACACAGGAGTGGAAAGAGGAGAGCAGGGAAGAGAATTCCACCTTTACTTCTGATGAGTCGCTGACGGCTGTGAGGGAGGCTGAGAGTAATTTATGGCAGGTTGCTAACAAGGATCAAACTGTAAGGAGGCGCACACACACAAACACACACACACACACACACACACACACACACACACACAAGTCCCATAGCTAGACATTCATCCCTCCACCGTCAACCACTTATCCGGTGTCAGGTCGCGGGTCCCATAGCTGGACAGACATGTTTAAAGAGAGGTCTGTCTTATGTGCCATGACCCATGTTGAGTAAATGGAGATGACCTTAGATGGAGTTTGGGGGATTAAAGCTCGATGCCCTTCCTGACAACCTGAAGTGAGTTTGAACCCTCCGTCACTGGCTTGTCAGTTCCCAAAGCGTGCAGTCTACCACTGGGCTAATAAGGATAATAAGCTCCTTCATCTGCCTCCTCCTAGGGGCTGTTGTAGCTCAGTGGCCGAGCACAAAGCTACAGGGACTGATGAGCCATAGGCAGCAGGTTCGAACCCACCATGAGGCTGATATCAGGAAGGGCATCCAGCCTTAATCCCCCATGCCTTCCCTGAGAGGGTCTGGTGACCTGTCCAGGCTGTTTCTCCGCCTTCTGCCCCACTAGTGCCGAGATAGACTCCGGCATGTCCACAACCTGACTTCAGATAAAGCGGCTGGCGATGATATGACGTCTCCTTTATTGGGACGGTGCATATTAATGAACATCTAAAATGCAAATGTGCCAGATGTAGCCACCAGGAGGATTTTCCTCTGTTGTCCCAAGCAGTTAGGGGTTCAGACAGAGTCTTGCTCAAGGACACTTCAATATGCTTTCTGAAGGAAGTGGGGATTGAACCATCAATATTCCGATTCCTAAGCAACCGCCTTACCTCCTGGGCTATGCCACCCCCGACACAAAGAGCAGCCTGAAGGAGACTTTTCTATCAATCTTCAGTAGAGTAAAGCCAGTAAAGCCAAGATAAGAATTCACCCACACACCAACGTGGAGAGAGATTTGTCCTCCTTCCATTGTCTTCAAGGCCCAGTATGAATCCTTCTCTAAGAGTTGTTAGGAGGATACCAGATGAAATATAAAAGCATCTCATTTGTTGATGGTAGCTCAGTGGTGGCGTGCGCTTTGGGAACTGACAAGCCAGTAAGTGCAGGTTCAAACTCACAACAGGACATCAGGCATCAGGAAGGGTATTCTACCTTAATCCCCCAAGCTCCATAGAAGTCTGTGTCCAGTCCCACAACACGGGGACTAATTGGTGACACCTAAAAACGGACACTCGGCCATTAAAGACACTAGAGGTTCCCCAAAACCAACCAATTTGCCCAAACTCTCCCAGATCCTTCTGATCAGGAGAGAAGAAAGTGTTTTCAAATACAATCTCTCCCCTGCAGAACAGCAGCGTGGGGCCGTACACTGGTTACCACATACTGTGTATGGCTCCGGGGGATGCCAGGGTGCTTACATGTAACAGATGCTTCACTACATACCAGGTGTGAGCCGACTCTCTAAATCTGCACTAAATCATCTCCGTGATGAGGAAGCTTTATGTTAATGTCATTGTACATACACACAACAAAATGTGTTCTCTGCATTCAACCCATCCATAGAGGAGCAGTGAGCAGCTGCAGCCCCCAGGGAGCAGTGAGGGTTTCAGTATCAGGGTGGGGATTGAACCACCGATCCTCCGATTACAAGACAACTTCCCTTCCTCCAGAGTTATTCCACTGTGTGGGAAGAGAGCCGTGATATGTGGTCAACATGTGGCTAAAATCTCAGCAGAACTCTAGTCAAGGGAATGTGCCTGTCAGCACATGAAACAAGTGCATACGAGATCAGACCACAGTCCAAGTTTGCTGTTAAAGAACAAGAAGGATGGAGAAAAAAAAAACAGTCTAATGAGGCAGGGAAGTCTCAAA
This sequence comes from Regalecus glesne, assembly GCA_900302585.1. Taxonomy (NCBI): domain Eukaryota; kingdom Metazoa; phylum Chordata; class Actinopteri; order Lampriformes; family Regalecidae; genus Regalecus; species Regalecus glesne. The sequence continues at coordinate 7,642 of OMLC01067517.1, read as the reverse complement.
ACACATGATATGAAAACATATTGCATCAGACCTAAAGTAATTTTAGGCACATATGAATAATATAACACGCTGAGTGCGTCTGCAGGCATAAGAGTATGCAACAAACACTGGTATTCGTAGCGAGAAGACAAATGGTGCAACCCATCCTGTTGGGACTCAGCAGGGGCTGCACTTTAAATCAGTCCTCGCTTGGGTAATCTGATTCTTTTTCTAAACATCTCAAGTATCACTGAACACATTTTATGCTTTTATTTTTATGGCCTCTCTGTCAAGCTGTGTATATTGTGCTAGTTACAGTAATGAAAGTACAGGGGTGGCATAGCTCAGGAGGTAGGACAGTCATTTGTTAATCAGAGGATTTGGTGGTTCGATCCCAAGTCACTATAGACACCATGTCCCAGAGCAAGACACTGAGCCCCCGACCGCTCCACAAGCACCACATGCCGGCTGGTCCTATACAGTAAGATGGGTTAAATGCAGAGAACAGATTCCACCGGCCAGTGTCGTGTGGCCATAAACCAATCTAAAAAATAGAACATTTAAAACATTAAATAAACCCTTATCCTAACATAGCTAGTGAGGCCACAATTGGCAGCTCCATTCTATGGCTTCTGTTCTAGTTAAGTTGACTTTTTGCTCTGTCTACAGACCCTTGTGCAGGATTTTTTACCTGCATACAGGCATGTCAGGCCACTGTGTTAATTATGTGACATCTAAATGTCATGTGTAAAAGGCTCTCCATGTGTTCCCAGGCTCCCAACTGCAGACCCCTGCTCTTTCAGTAACACACAGCCCCTCAAAGGCACACACACAAAAGAACCCTGACCACAGACGTACCAACTCACACATAATGTGGTCTGACTGACAGATCCCCAACTGCTGCTCATTAGAAAGGAAAGAGGTCTAGAATTAGCTGCTGCTGATAGATACCCCCCCACACACACACACACAGCATGAAGCTCATAGAAGAACAAATTCTGATTGGTTCTGCTTGGGCTTATCGGGCCTGTCAATCAGGGACTGTTGATTGGTCCACCATTAAATTCTTCTCTGCATACCAGTGAGACTTCACGCTTGTCCTTTACACAGCAGGTAATTCAGAAGCATGATGGATGCAGGCCAACATGAAGCCTGTCACTTTACAGTGAGCTCACAAGGGGTACTTCAATATCATGTATTTGTCAGTTTTTGCCTTCCTGATTACTTCATCTGTCCATCCATCGATCCATCGTCAAGGGCTTATCTGAGGTCGGGTCACGGAATCATGCTGGAGCCTATCCCAGCATTAAGTGGGCAAAAGGAAACACCTTGGATAGGTCACCATTCCATCACAGGGCTTGAACAGTTAGGGTCTAGTTTCGTGCTCAATGAGACTTCAACACACTTTTATGGAGAGTTCAGGGGTCAAATCACCAATCTCCCCATTAGTACATAACCACCATAGTATTATTCATACGGCATCAATGGGCATTTCCATTCATGTGCTTGTGTATCACATGAGTAAAAGTAGCTTCATATTCAACAGTCTAGACAGCTAATTTTCCTTTGGAAAAAGACCCCAAATCATATCCAAATACCGTCAGTCCAGCCATTAGCTCCTCTTTCTTGTCTCGACCTATTCTATATCCATTGATCTGCATGTCTGATACCCCTCACGGATTCCTGGGTCTCACCATACATAGACTATGTGAAGTTGTGAAATTCAATGTCAGGGGGCCTTTCTTTCAAGTCTCTGCTCTGGTATTCACCGTACTGTCTCAACGTTTCACTCATGAATTTCAGGCACACATTCAGGTCAATGGTATGGATGGAGTGGACTGATGCCAACCCAGTGGAGGGCTACAGTGGGTGTCACGTGAGAACGGATTCAAAGGGCGTCTTAACTCTCATCCTTTTATCCAACTCCATGGTACCAAGGTTCCGAACAAAGATGCCTCAATCCTCTTAAGTCTCCCACTTTCTCTCATTTGTCTCGGCCTCCAGAGGAGACTGTATGAAATCCCTTCCACTCACCGCTAAAGCATGGCCCTCCTATACCGATGCATCTGGATTCTGTTGCCCACACTGTTGTGGGTCTGGTTTGGGATCTATGTTCTACTTCCTGGGATCAGGTGAGTCTGTTCCATAGGTAGAACGTGGAAAATGGTATATGCCCAAGCAGCTTCTAAACTAATCTGGACTAGATTAAATATGATGAGTTTAATGCTTGTTTTTCAAAGAAGGACATAAAGGAAAGCCACTTCACTTTGGTCAATGAATTCTTGTATTCTGGCAACAGGGACGGGTGCAAGTCCATGAATACTGAGAGGGCATCAACCCCTTTACCTGTGCCCCCCTCCATATGGTTGGTTAGTGGTTATGTCGGGAAGGGCATCCCATGTTAAATGATGCCAGACCAGTCTGTAGATTGACAAGAACATACCAGAACAGTACCAATAGAAACTATAAAATCCACTGTGGCAAGCCCTGAAAAACAGTGAACGGGCTGAAAGAGGAGAATTGTTGTCTCTTTAAGTGAATGCACTTCACGAACACTAACAATTCAAGAGCAACAACAGCACTAATGGTAGGGGTGGCACATTGCTTTCATGACAAAGGGAGAGCGACAGAGAGAGGGTCTGAGAACAAAGGATGAGTTTGTGCAGGAAAAATATGATATGCAAACCAGAGCTTAGAGCAAAAGCCAGCCAAGTGGATGATGATTGGAGGGTTTAATTAAGCAAAACATTCTGGATACAAATTCCTAAAGCCCCCCCCACACACACACACTAACACACACACATTGAAAAAAACAGTAACAAACAAAATTACAATTTTACTGTTTCCTTGTTGAGCCCATCCTGACGAAGGCACAGCAGAAACTGTGTTTTCTGAGGCGTCTCATGAGTTTGGGTATGAGCACCAAAACTTGCATTAACTTTAATGGCAGCACCCTGGAGCGTGTCTAGACAGGCTGTATCACAGTGTGGTTTGGCAACCTGACTGCTCAGAACTGCAGACTGCTTCAGAGGGCTGTAAAGGCAGCAGCAGAAACCACTGGCATGGAACCCCCACAACTTCATATTTACACCACTCACTGCTAAAGGAAAGCCCAAAGCATCTTTAAGGACACCAGACTTGCTGCTCATGTTCTGCTCTCACTCTTTCCATTTAAAAATACCACTACGGGAGCATCAAATCACACAACATCAATCTGAGTGATTTCTTTCCACAGCCAGTCAGCTTACTGAACAGCTGGTGTGCCCACATTACATGACACTGTTGTGTTATCATGGACTCTGTGATGTGTATGTCATGTATGAATTCACGTGGGTCTGTGGTGGGGTGTTTTGGAGATGGTGCATCCTCGTGTCCCTTGTGTCAGGGCAGAGAGTGACAGAGCAGAAGCATTCCGCTGTATTCTAAATACACATGTATTATCATTATTATTATTATCATTATTATTGTTACCATCCTCTTCATCCTTCCTATTTCATATCATACTGCCCCTTTGTTATTAATTTTAAGTATACTCTCTTTAGCTCCAGAGGCTGTGTATTAAATCTTCTACCACGAGGCTCCTCTCTTCCTTCTCCTGTCTGAGATTCTTATAAAATCAAATGCCTTTGTCAACTTTTCTCCCAGTCATTCTCTCTCTCCTGCCTCTCTGTCAGCCTCACAGCGCGTGGCTCCTAGGAGCTAATTAGTGACACTGTCTTGGTGATTAAACAATGTGGATGATTAGATACACTTCATACTGTTCTGACTGGCTCGTTTACTGGCTGGGCTATCAGCAGACTGACTCAGTCACTGGTGTGAAGATAAAATGAGACAGGGGAAGACTAAATGGGAGACTAGCTGGTTGAATGACAAGACAAACTGATGTGGTGGTTGGCTGGTTAACCACTTACTGGAGACTGACTGGCTTTTGTCGCCTCCTCTACCCCCACTGAACAAACTATGAATTATTTGCTCCGGTCCATCATTCCGAGCATCAACACTAACTCATCCCTACCTCCATCACCGACTACCACAGTTATGATCATGTTGAGATAACTTTTTCTTTCCTTGTCTTCCTCTTTAAGTCCATAGTGACTCCCCTTCATCTTCCTGTCTGAGAGTTTATCTCCCTCCATCACACACAATGTAATTTCTATCTCTGCCTTTCTAAAGAACCTGATAAATAGACTCATCTCTATAGAGTACTTTTCTGGTCTAGTGACCGACCACTCAATGCACTTTACAATGTATGCCTCACATTTACTGAGCTTGGGGGATTGAGGCCGGACGCCCCTTCCTGACGCCCTGCAGTGGGATCGAACCTGCGATGCTTGACTTGGAGTTGCATACTCTACTGCTGAGCCACTGCAGTCCCTAAATAAATACAATACATAAATAAATACAGTATAATATTGTGAGACATTTACTCACTGTAAATTTACTGTGATGACTTGACAGGAAGGTCCTGTAAAAACGGTACATGTCAAACATGTCTTGTGCTGTCTGTCTGAACTTGGAACTTGGTACTATTCCCTATGACACGTGTGTTTATTCCTGACCCATACTTTCTTATTTCCTTACTGCTCCCTCAACATCTCCCCTCCTCTCTCTTTATATCCATCATCACCTTAACCTTTCCCCTTTCCTCCACAACAGCTCCATTTCCGACCATGCCGTGTCTTTTTCATTATATCACAGACTAAGTTTACACAATGACTTCAGAAAAAAAAATTGTTATCAATACAGTTCTGTTTCTTTCCCCAGCACAGGCCGAGCCATTCTCTGCTCTCCTCCATCCATCATCCATCCTTTTCCCTGTGACGTTGGTTAATGAATAAGTAAACAGGCTAGCTTACTTTGGAGCAGCTCAGAATAGAGGTAGGAAGAGAAGAGAAACACTATGTTCTTGACTCCGCTGATGGAAACAAACCGGCAGTATAGGGTCAACAGTATGTGTTGGCCCTGTCCTAACCGTTTGAGCAGTACCTCTGTAACCCAAAGGTCACCAGTTTACCATCTGTCGTAACATGGGTAGATGATATGAACCTGCCTCCTTATCTGACAATTAATGCTGAGGTAGCTTTGACCCCTTCTCCTGTACAGGGCAGCCATGTTATTGGTAACATTACATGGAAAGGAAAACAAAGCCATTTCATCTGATTATTGTATTGCTACGATGAAAATTCTCCTCTTCATCTAACCCATCCTATTGTAGAGGAGCAGTGGGCAGCTGCCAGGGAGCAGTCAGGGGTTCAGTGTCTTTCTCAAGGACACTTCAACACACTTTCTGAAGAAGCCGAGGATTGAAACGATACCCTTCCGACTACTAGATGACCCAATTTACCTCCTGAGCCATGCAGCCCTTGGGTGAAACCAAACGGGGGTTGTGGTCCACATTTTGAGAGGAAAGACCATGATGGGCTGATCACACGCCTACATTATGGCAACAACTGGACAAGTATACCTTTATGTAAATGTGAACCGCATGACAAGTGACAATGGACACAGTGAATTAACAGCTGCATCCTTGAAGACTGCGGATAGGAGCAGAGCAGGATCATATCAAGCTCATCCCACAATGAATGAAAAAGAAGAACCTTGCGGCTTGCTGCCATGAGCCGAGCAGGCTGGTCTCGGGTTCATGGTCAACGTTATGATCATATGAAGTTAAAGTTTTCAGCTCAGAATGGTTTCTCTATTGATTGCATAACCATTAATTGGGAGATTATTTTAACTCATGTATGCTTATATATTGTTTTCTATTACTGTATCACATGAAGAATGTAGTTTTTAACCACAGAATATGCAGCATCCCTCTCTGGACCAGGAGCCTCTTGATAATCCACATCAAACATGAATACACACATGCAAAAAAATGCTCCTCTCCCTTAAACACGCAAACCAAAGCACAGCAAAGTTCTAGGCCTGGTCTGTGTGTGGGACGTGTTGCTGGAGGGGGAAGTCCCATCTTATTTGCTTCTTTATCAGTCCTGTGTGCTGACTGGAGATACAAAGGGCTCAAAACAAAGGTCCTGCGATATGAAATTAAAGTAAAGTAAAACTGAAAACAGAGCCTTTTACGGGCGCTGAAGGAAAGTCGTATGGCCCCTCTGGAAAAACTATTTCAGATCCCGATGGACGAAAAACAGAAAAGCCTCTCGGAGCTCTGATAAATAGTTCAGCAGGGCCATCTGACTGCAGCAACGAGAACACGCCACACATCCTAATTGTCTTTTACCTGTAATGTTGTAATGCTGTTTGGTCTGAACAGTGTGAAATAACTAACTCTGCTGTCCGTCTCCAAGTTAACCGGAGATAATTAGCAGGAAGAGGTGACCTGTTCCCATCGAGAGCAACACAAATCAGTTAGGGGAACAGTGTCTTGCTCGAGGGCACTTCAACACACTTTCAGCAGGAGCCGGGGAATGCCCCACCAATCTTCTGATGACTAGACGACCACTCTATCTCCTGACCTATGCCATGCATGATAATTACTCTAAGATAATGATATTAATGATGGTGTTCAAAGGCTGGCTGAGTACAAGACTTGTTTTAATATATTTCAAACTCCCCTGAGGTGATAAAATGCAATCAATTTTTTTTCTATTATTATTATTGATTGTCGGATTAGGAAACAACACCTTCAGCTCGTTTCATTCAAACTGAGCTTCTGGCTGGTCATCCGTTCCAAGGGACAAACCCACCAGTCTCAGTACGTCAATGATTAGCATCTGGCTCATCAGTTCCCAAAGCATTGCCTCTGCCACTGAGCAACCATGGATGCCCTTACTTTGTGGAAACAAAAAAGCAAAGCATTCAAAAAAATGCACATCTTATCTCCTCCTTTTCCTCTCTTCATTCTCACTTCCTGTTCCTCTGGCTAATCTCCATCACATTCTAAACTATTCTTCTCCATCCTTCTCTCTTTTTGTCTCCTCTCCTCTCAAGGAGGAAGCTTTCTATAAATTTGCAAGCGGGGAAAGTGAATGGAGCGCTGTCAGATGATGCAACTCTACCAGAGGCTTGCTGACAGCTGAAACATAACGCAACAGCTGTACAGCGAAGGCACCGAGTCAGCCGTGGATGCCACACAAGAGAATAAAGATGCACCGAACAATATCATGCAGGGACACACACACACACACACACACAGGCTTGATGCCCCAGAAGCTGAAGGGCAGCCTTGGGTGGGACCAGTGCTGTAGATGTTAAGACAGAAACAGAGCCAATTAATCCTCCATTACTGTCTACATGTCATACAGAAACAATATTCCCTCCGCTTGTTCTTCCCTCTGCAGCTCCCTCTTCTACCCTGCTTTAAAACCTGTGTTCTTTTTTCCACTCGCCATCTCACCTTCTCTCTCAGCCCTCCCAGCCCTGTCTTCTCTCCTGCACCTACTCAGCCGTTCTCTACACTTTAACAACGCTCCTCTTTCTCTCAGTTAGCGTTTCTGTCCAACTCCCTCATTAGAACAGTTCTGTAGTGCTCTCCCTGGAGAGAAAGAGAGAGCAAATGAGAGGAAGAGGATAAAAATAGTTCTTTCACAACTCACACGCCCATTCTTTCTCTCCCCCCCAAGTGTTTCCTACATCAAATAGCATTTCTCTTAAATAACCATCTCTCCTCTCACCGCCTCTCCTTCTCTGTTTAATGACCTCTCTC
>OMLC01067515.1:0-10766 GCA_900302585.1 Regalecus glesne | reverse complement strand
GTTTAAACGACGTGGAGTAACTAACGGTGACACATATTGCAAAACAAAACATTTAAACATTTAAAAGCTAAACAGGAACAAGAAAACACACGTCAAACAAACAAACCACAACAAATATTTATAGTGACAGCAAAGAACAAAGTACCCCGAAAATCCTTTGTTAAATATAATAACATTTTCCAGCTGACACTCAATCCCTCTCTCTCACTTTATGGTAGCTTGTGATACAGGCTACTGCTAACCTATACCTCTCCGGGTGCTCCCCTTGAGGATTGGCTACTTTTCCTCATCCAATGATTTAGGAAAATATTTAGTGTTTTGTTTGATTTTTTTTTCAAATATCTTTCACTAATTTGCCCATCTCTCCCCTTTTCAATAGCAAGGCTGTGCTGACTCAATTTGTACTTTTTAAAGTTTCATCTTAGTTGGTGATCAGTCACCATGTTCAAATAGTCTGCTATGGTGTATTGTCGATTTGAAGTTAGGTAGTATTGCGTGTTTTTGTTTGGATTTGCCGATAGGTGAGGTAGTTTTGTTATAACTGTTTTTGGATTTGGTTAAGTCTGGTCGGTGGTGTGCTCTGATCCTGAACTGTGTTAATAATAAATTAAGGGAGATCCTACTCCTCTTCTCTTAGCATTGCAGGGATTGCTAATGTGAGAGAGTGGGTTATTCCGTTTTAGGTATGTCCAAAAGTCGATTGGTCTTTTTTGCATTGTTGTATTAGTGGCAATTGGTGGTATTTACCTAATTTTGCTCTGCATATATTGTTTTTAACTTTCCTCTGGACATGTAGGAAAATCTTATAGAACACTGTATGCAAGATCTCAATGGGGTGATTTTCCTACTGAGTAAAGTTCTATTTTGTGAGTGTACCCCACACCTCACTGCCAGAGTGCAATTGGTTCAATAACACACTCAATTTTAACCTTGTTCAGGTTGCTATTTCTATTTGTCTTGATGTATGCTCAATAATCCAGGTAAGAGAATCACAAAAATAGCGGTGAATCAGTTCAACGAGAACTCAGGAGTGTATGAGAAAAAAACGTTTCATCACTCAAACAGGTGACAACTTCAGTCTGAGCAGATTGCAGCAGCCCCTCCCCCCTTATAAACAGTGCATGGATGCCACATCCCAACACGCTGGGTTCGTAAGCAAGTTGGGTCATCAACTGCACATTCAGTGGCAATAAGCATCATTCACAAAGGATTGGGGAATACCTGAAATCACACCATTTGTATTTCTGTTTGTATTTTATAGTGGCATAGAAAACCCTGCGTGTTTTCCCTCTAAATCCATTAATTGCTTCCAGTTGAACTTAGTTTTAATCTTAAATATGTGTGGTGTGGGGAGTATTCTACATGTTTTGTATCAGTTGAAGGCTTTGGTAGAACATTCCGACATCCAGATCTTTTTTTCAATATCAATTTTTTGTTTTTTTTGGTGGGGATTTATTGTCAGGACCCAGGTCTGGCAGCAGTGGTATAGCAGGTCCATGCTCTGTTTTAGGCCATCTGTTGTGGGAGACATCAGAAGCAGCTCATCTTCAAAACGTGGGTATTCCACCTCGTCATCGTGGAAACTTATACTAAAGATGGATGGCTTTTCTAGTATAGAAGGCAATTCAGTAATGTGGAAATTGAAGAGTGCAGGGCTGAGGTTAAAGCCCTGAAGAGTACCTTGGCCTTGGGAAAAAATAATCAGTTGGTTTTTTTTGGTCAATAATTATGCTACATACATAATACATTGATTTGATAATGTCATATATTTTATGCCTTACATCACTCTCAATTACTTTGTAGAACAGTCCAGTACACAACACATGACTTTATTAGCTTAGGTGTAACTGGGGCAAGGGGATAATCCTGAAGAGTTTGGGAGTCAAAATCCAAGACTAAATGCAGGCAGATGGCTTGACAGCTGTTAATCAAAATGAGGGCAAACAACATGGCAGGTGTCGTTTTCCAATGCTGCTATTTTATTCAGAGGGGAGGAGGTTTGATTGCAGAGGAGGAGCTCATATGTAGGCAGGTGTAAAGATGACAATAGGGTGAGAGTGAAGCGAACACATAGCATACCAGCAGACATTATGAAAAAGAGTCAAGACAAAATGTTTGTAAATGAGGGTATACAGTGGGGAAAATAAGTATTTGCTGATTGTGTGACTGTAAATGAACAAATAAATGAACAGTCTATACTTTTCATGGTTGGTTCACCTTAACAGTGAGAGACAGAATATGAAAAAAGAATCCCAGAAAATCCCAATATATGATTTTTAAACATGTATTTGTGTTTTTTGAGGAAAATAAGTTTTCCATCCCCTAGCAAAATATGACTCGGTACTGGTTGGAGAAACCCTTGTTGGCAAGCACAGCAGTCAAACATTTCTTGTAGTTGGCCAGTAAGTTTGCACAGATCCCAGGAGGGATTTTGGCCCTCATTTCTTTGCAGATCCTCTCCAAATCCTTAAGGTTTTTAGGTTGTCAATTTGCAACTCAAGGCTTCAGCTCCCTCCACCGATTTTCTATAGGATTATGGAACGCTGGCTCTCAAGTGTGATTTATCGATGAGCAGTGGAAAGATGAAAACACACATGGGGTCATATTAAGGAATTTCACTTAGGCAATTGATGCACCAGAATCACTGGAGCTAGTAGCCACCAATGGAATGAGCATGCCATACAAAGATTGGGCTGAGGTGACTTAAGTTGGTTTCAGATGGCACTGATATCAAAGAGTTGATCATCCCAGTGCTGGTAATGAGAGGCAGGCAACTATGTTATCCCATGATTAGCTTCAATGTTATTGATCATGAAGCAGTGTGATACAACATAATCCAGGGGTCAAGGCAGGAATAGCCAAAACAGTGAGAACAACTTTCCCTAGCCTCATGAAAGACAAAGTTCAGTCATTCATCAAGCTGGTGAGTGCTGAAAATAGTAATGAGCATCACGTGAGAACCAATAGAGAGATGGTAAACGTACCAAAGTCCACCACGGTGGATGTCCAGTGTTGCATGTAAACCCCATCACTGAAAGAAGACAACCTGCTGATCTTCGAGTCAGATATGAACCCACAGTGGACAGAGGGCCTTGAACTGTGCGAGACGCTGGTGAGACTTCGAAAGGGAAGCTCTCCCTACATCAGGCTTGATGTACATTATGCAATAAATCATGACATCAAACAAGCAGGAAGGACTGTGCTTGGCACAGTACAACAGATAAAGACGATAATTCCTGTCACAGTGCAAGAAGGCACTAACACAGCCACGGTTGCCACTGTTGTGGAGCTCCAAGCATATGGAACAAATGGTGAGCCAGGCGCTGACATTTTGCGGGATCTCCCTGATGATTTAAGTCACCTGAACACACACCAGAAACAGGTAGTTCAACAAATGCTATGGGAGGAATGCAATTTCTTCTTCAGGTCAGACGATGACATTGGCTGCATTTAGAACCTGCAACTGCATAATCCCCTGAAGTACAGTGAACCTGTTCTATGCTCTTACATCTCTGTGCTTAAACCCCTGTACAAAGAGATGAGAGATTACTTACACGACCTGATTGTTCGGGGCTGGGTAGAGAAGTCCCACTCCCCTTCTGCGTCACCCATCATGTGTGTAGAAAAGAAAGATGGCAGCCGACCACTGTGCATAGACTACTTAGACCTGAACCAGATAACACTGCCTGATCGCCAGCCCATCCCGAGAGTTCAAAATATCACGGACCACCTGGGTGGTAGTTCGTGGTTCTTCTTGTTGGACCAAGGAAACGCTTACCACCAGAGGTTCATGTCAAAAGAGAGCGAGCCCATGACGGCCTTTATAACTCCCTTGGGTTTGTATGAACGGGTCAGAAATGGCCTCATAAATGCACCTGCAGCATTCCAACATTACATGAAGGAGTGCTTTGAAGGGTTATCACATGAAATTGGTGTTCCATACCTTGATGACACTTTGGTATTCAGTAAGATCTTTGAATACCACATTAAAAGTATGAGGAAAGTACTACAGCGAGTGGGGAGTTATGGGCTAAAATTAAAACCCAGTAAGTCTAATCCCTTTAAGAATGAAGCAGTCCTCGTTAGTATAGTGGTGAGTATCCCTGCCTGTCATGCATCAGGCCGAGATTCAATTCTCCAATGGGGAGAGCAGAACCTTTCAGATGTATCATGGCGCTCCATTAAGGCAGTACCGAGTTACAGTAGCCCTCGCTCAATGTTGAGTTTTTCCCTTTGATATTTAGTGTTTATTTCATTTTTTCATATTCTGTCGCGGTGTTGTTTTAATAGGTTTTTCGTGAACAATGGATAGGAAAGTTACCGTGTTTGCTTTAGCCTTTCTCATACTTTTTGCACTGTTTGCGACCGTGGCTGGCAAACCCGTGTGCAGCCATGGCCCTATCGTCTACAGTAGGGACCAGTTGCTAGCGCTCCGTAACATTGCGGTGCTGCCCGAGGAGAGACCCGATGTTCCCCTCAAGCTAAAGAAGAGGAGGTGGGGGTGTCGTGCCGGGGCTTTGCACTGCGCCAGGAGAAAAAAAGTATAGTCCCATTCTCCCGTCCATTATCATGGGGAACCTGAGATCTCTTCATAATAAGACGGACGAGCTGGTGGCAATGACCCAGCATCAGAGGGATTATCGTGAGTGCGGTATCATGGCTGACTGCATTAATCCCGTTAAACACTGTCGCTTCGCTGGCCGGCTTCAAACTGGCACGGATGGAGATTACATTACATTACATACATTTAGCAGACACTCTTATCCAGAGCAACGTACATCAAATGAGCAGTTTGGACACCTCGATATGGTATATGCAGGACCGGGGAGCAATCCTGTAACCTTCCGATTGCCAGATGACCTCTCTACCCACTGAGCTATCTTTATCCCTTTTTATCCCCTTTTGTCCCCACCTGAATTCCTCATGTTGGGTATGGCAGATATGTCACTTTGATACCCTCTAGAACATCGACAGGAACAAGGAAACTCTAGGATGTGTCTACTCCAAGTCCTATGACGACTAGCCCTCACTATTTCACACATCAGGGTCTCACGAGGAATGTACAGTGCTTGGCCGTCAGAGGAAACAAAGTGAGAGTGCTTTCCATTCACTTAACTACATGCGCCCAGATGACTCAGAGGGGGACATTAGTGAACCTAGAATCCTTTTTATCCAACCTAACTCTTATGCCCATGTGAGGCGAAGCTAATTATGCCCCACTAACTATAAACCTCTGGCGTGGCCGACATTCGAACACATGACGCAGAAATGCCATGAACAGTGACTTAGCCACCTAGGGCCCCAGGAGTACAGTTCTAAGGGAATTGTATGATGAAATGGGCCATCAAGGCATGGACTGCAATACAACACCTTTACGTGATTGTTTCTTCTGGCCTTATATGCAACAAGACACTGAACACTATGTCTCAAGAGTCTGTACCTACCTAACCAAAAGTCAGTAGATTACAAGCAATGATAAAAGATAAATGACAAATGACAATTATGTAAAACCATGTACAAAGTACTGTGATCAACATTCAACTCGTCACACACACTCCCCCACGAAATTATGTCAATAATGTTATCCCAATATTACTAGAAACCTATCTTTCAACAATAAACCAACTTTTTTTTTGCACAACAAGAGAGCCTCCTAAACCAATACTCAGCAGGACGGGGTTCCCTGAGGGTGATCTGAATCTGTTACTCAGCTCAGTAGTCCTTGAATACTGCTTGATCAGTCCATAACAACACTCAACGATAGAAAAAGTCCAGGAGTGCTTGGCATGTGTGCTCTGGTATGGAAACAGTCCATGTTTACTCAGCTAAGCCAGCTGGCCAGTCAATGTACTTAACTATAGAGACACTCCATAAGCACTTCAGCACTAGCAGCTTGATGTGAAAGTAGTCCATGGTATAATACTTGGCTATAACTCAACTCCATGTTTATTTTATCCTGTTTCTAATTATTGAACAGTCAAGTGTTTTGCTAACCCACATGTTCAGGCCTTACCTGTTTCCAAGCAGTTCATATCTATTATCAGTAGCCCTTTTAATTAACAGTTCAAACAGTCCATGCATACCACAATTCAGTGAACGAAAGAAGGCTGGTACTGAACTGGTACACAGGCATCCATGGTGTCTGTGCATGTACAGAAGCCAAGGGCTGGTGATGGCAAAGGGCTGTACTTTATAACAAGAGGGAGTTCGAAAATGATCATATGTGAAGTGTCTAGGCGATCTCCTTTCTCTCCTCAGCAGCCTAAAGTGTTGCCTTGCCTTTCTCTGCTCAACCCTGTATTCTCTGTTACTCAGCACAGCTGAATGATGGGCTAGTCATTACTCACGTGTGGTAGTTGTGACAGTTATCATTCCTGTTGTGGTGCTTTCTGCAAATTTCCTCCTGCTGAGGCACTGGATATTCCACAGATGGACTACAGGGTCAGGTTCAACAGTCCTGACCTATGGACCCTTGAGGCAACTCAACATATTGTTGAGTTGTCTCCTCCATCCTCACTGTCACTTGCCTGCTCTGACTGGTTGACTTTTGGTCATTTACTTATTCACGGGTCCTTTCTTTGCCTTGGTGCTTAGCATCACTTAGATATTTAGGGCGGCATAGCTCAGTGGGTAGAGCGGTCATCTGGCAATTGGAAGGTTGCAGGTTCGATCCCCGGTCCTGCATACAGCATGCCGAGGTGTCCTTGAGCAAGACACTTAATCCCTAACTGCTCCCCGAGCGCCATATGTTGGCAGCTCACCGCTCCTATACAATAGGTTGGGTCACAAATGCAGAGAACAAATTTCCCCTTGCGGGACTGATAAGAGAATCATATCCAGTGATATGTGGTCACATTGTAAGAGTGGGTTGTGGTACAGTACCATTGACTTTCCTTTTCTTTTTTTCAGGTCACACTTCGTGAATTGGTGTGTTTGTTCCAAGTTGGCAAAAAACAGCGTTGTTGCAGTCTTCCCAGAATTTCTTGAGTTTATCCAGGCCTACACCTGGGGTAAAGTTCTTGACTAACACTTGGTCATCATGCTGTAGCTTGGAGAATCTCACTTAACTGTCATAGTTCTTCTTATTCCTCTTCAAGGCCTTCTATGCTTTTTCTCTCCCAATTTACTGCAATTCCTGCACTCCACGTTTCCATTTTTCCGAGTACTCACTGTGGTTTTCCGCACCTGGGTCTGAGTTCAGGTTGAAGAGTATGTCTACTGCTAGTCTCAGGGACCTACTCCAGATGAGATAGAAGGTGAGAATATGGTCACCTCAAAAGTGCAGTTATACACATACAACAGCTTATTTAGTTACTATTTCCAGTTTTTCCTGTCTTTCCTGTCAGGGTATTCAGGATCTTTGGTTAAACTACTCTTCTTTTCCATTCCCCTAGGAATGATGAGGTTATGATAAAGGGATGATAAGGCTCTTGATCCCACAATACCGGTGCTTCTGCAGTGGACTGAAGAGCTAGTTCTCAAACTCTCCACCTTGGTCATGGCGTATCCGTGATGGGAATCCAAACTTCAGTGCAAAGTCATTGAAGACCCGGTCTGCAACAGTTTTAACACAGTCAGTAGTAGCATACGCCTGTGCAAATAACATGAAGTGGTCAATAATCACAAGGACATACTCATACCTGCCCTTGCACTTGTCTAAGTGGAGAAGGCAATAGACACCAGTTTGAATTGCTTCGTTGTCATGATGCCCTTGATTGGTGCCCTTGTCTCATATATCTTTTATCATTGCCTGTAATTCACTGACTAATGTTACTTGAATTTCACATGGGGAGTTATTGCTCAAAACTAAATTAATAGGTTGCATATGCCTGGGGAGATCTGACAAGATGACCCTGTTTTGAGTTTTCATCATTAATTCAGTTTTTGAAGAGTCAGACCTGTGGTTCTGTATTCATCCCTCCCCTTTTCCAGGGGTACTACACTGAAATTCAAAATCCCAACTCTCATCTTGACCCTCCTGCCCCTCCTCCTCTCCCTCTGTTTCCGGACAAGCCTTCCTCCTCTTAACACGGGGGGATACACTGCAGGAAATAAATACAGAGCTCATGGAAGGAAAACAAAAATAATAGATTGAATCTGAGTTTTAGGCTGTCAGTTCGGTTGTTGCTGATTCAGGTGCTCCTTTTCTGGATTCTGGTGGCTGCTGGTATCTGTTCTGCCAATCTGGGGGCTGCTGGTTAAGGTGCTGCTGGTCGAGGTCCCTCACACACATTGTTGAGGTGAATGAAAAGTGTCACACTGATAGTATAAACGGTGGACTAGCAGAATACTTTCTGGAGGAGGAAAGTGAGATGTTGGTAAAGAAAGACTCATCTACAATAAGGACAAGAAGAGGAACCATGATGATTTTTTTTGCCAGTCTTGTAGTAAGTTTAGAAAATGTTTTACATCACAGTAGGCTTCTGCAGTCAGTTGAGTGTGAAGATGAGGGGGGTAAACTGGAACCTCCTTACAGATGTGGGCTCAAATAAAATTGATATTTTTTAATGACTATTGCAAAGTTCATGCAGGTTTCTAGGAGATCCAGAAATGTTAAAGTTCAGAAAGGTTCCCTGGTTTGCAGCTCTCTTTAGATTCAGGAAAGTATCTTCTGATTATTCCTGGTTTAGGGGAGAAAGCTTTCCCTTAAAAAGATAATTATTTTAATTTTTTTTTTAAAAAAAAGCTCAAATGGTCAAAAGACAGTTGGAGAATGATGACGTTTCAACTTATTCTTTTTTTGTTCATTTCTTTTTGTTTTACAACTTTTCTCTGCATTGTGGAGAAAAAATAATTGCCAGCTTAAATTTGAATGGAGCAAGAGAAGCTGAGAAAAGGGCCACTCTTTTCTAGCTGTGTGCTCATAAAATACAGGATTTGTTTTAGTACAAGAGACAGTACTGTTGATAACAAGGCCGACTGGAGAAAAGAATGTGCTCGTGAAACCTTTTCAAGTCACAAAATGGCAACACTTTGGGAGTCTGAATTATTTTTTCAGGGATTTTGTTCCTCAGTCTGTTGGGTCAGAAGAAGTCATTAAAAGCTGTCTGTTAAAAGTAAGAGTAGTATTCAAAACAGTAAAAATGTGTTTCATTAATATTTATGCTTCAGATGTGGGGGTAGTGGAGGAATTACTTTTTCTAGATGTAAATGTGGGTTTTTTCTTTAAATGGAGTTATAGAGAAATATAGCAGTATATTATTCATCAGTGAATATTCTATCTATAATGAAGGTAGCACGTTGGATAGAAACCATGCTCAGCCTCATTCTGCATGTCGGTCATTGGATACATCTTAATGGGGCTCATGAATTGTGTGATGTTCGGATAGGGTTTCTTAATAATCAGTGAAAACAGATGTGGACACATGTTAAGGATAACTTACTGTTGGGCTCGATCATTTTTATTATTTTGAGCTTAATTTTAAGATAAAATATTCCTTTATTAGTCCCACTGGGGGAAGTTGCGGATTTTATTGTAATCATAAGTTGTGTTATCAGCCCTGATGGTTTTTCTGACCACTCACTTGTAATGGTTTTAGTCTTCATGAAATGTGTAAAACTCAATAGGGATTATTGGTATTTCAAAATGACTTTACTAGAGAATAAGAACTAAATGGAAACGTTGTCTGCTTCGGAGGAAAAAAAACAGTCAAAATCTAATTTTGTATGTTTACAACAGTGGTGTGATATTGGAAAAGTCAAAACAGGATAACTTTGTCAGAAGTACACTCAGAACATTGCATAAATGTTAATGGAGTGGTTCTGTGTGTCTAATGTGGTGACTCTGAGACAGGTAGTTCAACTTGCCAGTCCAAACTTGGACAGGGTAGCTTCTTTTACCTTCTACTTAAAGCTGAGATTGACTTGTGATGAGGCTTTTTTTTAAAGTGGCAATTCCCTCGAGTTTGCTTTTGAAGATCCAAATAAAAGATTTTTAAAAATGCTAAGGTTTTGCCCAGGAACAAATTAAAAGGTAAAACGAACACTCTGTGGAGAGCTTACCTTGATATGAGTGACACTGTATAAACCACCATTTATCAAGTCAAGTCATCAGTGGATTTTACATTAACATAACACCCTGTCCTTAGAACCCTACATTGATGAGGAACAACTCCCTAAAAAGACCTTTAAACAGGGAGAAAATAGGAAAAAAGAACCTCAAGGAGAGCAACAGAGGAGGGATCTCTCTCCCAGGATGGACAACTGTATAATGGATGTTGCATACAGAGGACAAAGCACAATACACCATACACGAAAAATATGATAACAGAATAATCAGAATTATTGTGGAATTAAAAAAGTACATTCAGGATAATGATTATTACAGATTCCCTTATCAGTCCTTTATCAGTCCCAAATTTGAAGTTCTCTGCATTTTGATTGTTTTTTTTTATTCCCTTATCACTCCCACAAGGGGACATTTGGAATTCTCTTAATTTGACCCCTCCTATTGTTTGGAGCAGGGCGCTGCTAACATTTACCAACATATTCACTGTCTTGCTCATGGACACCTCAACATGCTTCCTCGAGGACCAAGGATTGATCCTGTAACCTTCTGATTGAGAGACAACTGCTCTACCCTGGGAGCTAGGCCACCCCATGATCTCCTTCGTAGTGATCAAAAGAGTTGCTGACCTGCAGTGAAGGATTTTACATGATATCATGGCTGTTGATGACTTTGTCAATCATTAACTCTGATGTGAGCAATGATTGCCTGATTTGTTTATATTGTGAAACTGTTTTTCAATGTGTAATGAAATGTTGAA
>OMLC01067513.1:0-11926 GCA_900302585.1 Regalecus glesne | reverse complement strand
GGTGGAGGCACCGGCCCACACCTTTTAACTTCTCTCAGGAACATACATACGGTCCATACACTGAGGCACTTTAAACGGCCCCGCGGACATTCCAGATGATTGACACCACCCGGCTTTTCCCCGTGGAGCCCACCCACATAACGGCTCTTCAGGACAACAGCAAGTCACGTGAAGTGCGCAGGGACAAGCAGTGTGAAAATGAAGTGGACACACAAAGCGCTGCTCTTCCAGCGCCGTCAGGATCTGCCCACAGAGACTCGTCCTCTTCAGACGGCGGCCGTAGATAAAGCCATTAGAGAGGGGGGGGGGATCAAAGCCCTCTTCAGGGCGATGGAAGGAGGCGTTTGTCTGGCATGTGCTGTTTTTGTCATCTGAAGCTGGCCCTGAAGCTGGTGCACGCTGCAAGAAAGTGCCATGTGGAAAGTTGTCAGGAGTCAACCAGGCAGGAGGGAGAAGACAGTGATGGGGGGAAATGGGCTCCATCATCCTTACCACCAGCACAGGGGTGAATACAGCACAACACAGAGGACAGCAGAATTAAGGTGGAATTACAAGAGCTGTCATAGTAACAATCTCCTTGATAGGGACAGTGCATATTAATGAACATTTGAAATATAAATGGGACAGATTTAGCCTCCAGATTACTTTTCACCGTGTGAAGAATGTGCCTGGTGTCCTTGGGCAAGTCATTGAACCCCCAACTGTTTAGCCTTTGAGATGGAACGTGACCCATCCAGAGTGCTTCCCTGCCCCTCATCCAATGAGTGATTCTCTCTTTTGGCAATAGGCAGACACATTTTAATAGAAAGGAACTTGGCATAACTCTGAAGCCCTGGTATGAGGACCGTTGGATGGTTCTGTTTGATGGACTTTAAAACATCCCCCATAGCACAAGTCCCTGTTTGAACATGGCAACTCCGCATTAGCTCTCATCTAACTCGGAGCATATCTGGCTAATGAAGTGTGGCCTACTTATAAAGAAACAGATTTGGCTTAATTACTCCATAATCGTGTACCATCACACAAGTTAAGCTGTCATGGACACACCACTCAGGTCTGCATATTTGGCTAGAAAGCTTTTACTGCTCTTGTTTTAGGGGTGGCTTTCCAGGCTGATGTAGCTGTATACCAGACTCCGGCCTTGACGGTGCACATCACTCATCCATGTTAATTGACGTAAAGTTGCCTGATGAGGTAGTTGGTTTGAGAGACTAATGGCTTTGCAGAGGCGGATTTTTCTTTTATTCAGTGGCCTCGAGTCTTTAATGCCATGTCTCACTGAACTGCTGCTGCCAAAAGCCCAAATTTGGAACATGGAGTTTGGTTTCTTCTGATGGGGTCCCTGCTTGGAAATGAATATTATTAATCCATGTCACTTTGGCTTCTGAGGAGAGCCGGAAAAGTGCCACGTTTTCAATTCCAACCTATCAGTCTTGTACTTTTAGTAATGAAATAAGCAAGATTAGTGAACGCTGTCTCGTGAAAGATGAGGTCGTGGGATCAGTGAGGGCCTGGGAGCACCTCCACATCACAGACTGACTGGGAGTGCAACAACCAGTTTTCATCAAGTTCACAACCTCGGCCATTCTTTCCCTTTGTCTGGTCACCAGCTGCTGCCAGGATCACCAGTCTCACCCATATCAGATCTCCTCTCCCCTTCTGGCCGGGCAGTCTCACCCCTCTCCTCCTGTTTTCCTGCCCAGTCTTCACATGCAGCTCCTTCTCATCAGCCAGCCAGCCCACCCTACTTATACAACACATAGCTCAGGAGGTGGGACGGTTGTCCAGTGATCAGAAGTTGATGGTTTAATCCCTGGCCCTTGCAGAAGGCATGTTGAGATGTGCTTGACCAAGACCTGTCTGTGTTATTTGCCTCTGGAGTCTGTCTCTTCCTCCTGCTCCTTGTCTGCCTGCTCTGGTCGCCTGTCTCGAACCGACTAACCCAAACTGTCCAAATCTATTTCTCCTACTTCTGCCTGCTCCTGTTGGTTGTTGCATATCAGATTGCTTTCTGGGTATTCATACCTCTGGCCACCTTTTGACCAAGTAAACTGTATTTCGACCCAAACATGGCTGTCGTGGACCTGGCTTCTCTCTACTAGTCTCCCTTTATGCCATTGCAGAAAGAGCACTGATGACTTTTTACATTGGATGAACCACCTTCTAATCAAATCGGTGGGGAAGCTCGTTCTATTTGCTTCCAAGGACGCACCGACACCAAGCAAATTCTTCAGGGGCAAGCGTCAAAGAAATCAAAATGGATTCAGACTTCACAACCCATTCACAAGGTGTCGGGCAAAACAGTCTCCTTCAGAGCCCCGCTTTGCTTTCACTTACACACAGTCGCACAAAAGGCTTTCACGCAGGCACACACGTGGTTATTAGCAGGAGGAAAACGGGATGAGATGAACACTCCCATGTGACATTGAGGATTCCTCCTCCGACACCTCCACCCCTGCTCAAAACTACAAAGTGCCGTAAAACTTTAATATTTTTTTCCAGCATCTGTTTTTCTTCCCCAGACAGGTTTGTGCTCTGATGCTGAGAGCCCCCGCCCCTGCGGTGCACACCACCAGGTGACTAATGAAAATGAAACATTGGTTCTTCAGGGCAGCCCGCATGCACACAGCCGAGCCTGCTGTTAGGCTCGCATCAAAGACCGTGGACTCTGTGATAGACGGATGGGGGTGGGAAGCTAACTTTAGCCCTTAATGGTTTGAAATATGCTTGCGCTGCAGTTTTTTTCCACGGTGAGGCCAAATGACACCCTCCCTCCTGACGATTTGTCAGGCACATTCAGCACTTTCTGGTCGGGGATAAATTGGCTGCCGCTGTCTATAATGCCCTTGATGGATAATCATCTCATTTTTCTTGATTATTTGATCTATTTCCCCACTTCTTAAGATCAGAGTGAGTGCCATATAAATAATGCCCGGGCCACTCTCGCCTCGTTTATCTCGCACCACTCAGTCGAGGTAATGCACGGTGATTACGGACACGCTGCAAATCAATGTAAGTGACAATTTAGCAGCTCCGTTTCAGCTTGAACTCTGACCTCACCAAGTGTCACCCAGGAAACGTGCGGGGAAAGGCGTCTCATCGACCTCCACAAAAGGCTAACAAATGCTCCAATCCCACCATCTCATATCCTCCTCTGTTGCAGTGATGGCAGTGGTCTCGTCACAGCCCCTGCGTGGGAACTTGGATGTGTTCTCAGAGCTGCGCCTGCTGACTGAAGACGGAGGAACCCAGACACACGAGAAGGTATTTTTACATGACACGAGACCTTTCCAAAGGTTGCACAGTGTGTTTTGTTTAATAAAACTTAATTACCCCTTTGAGCTCAGCGCAGTTGGACACATCCTGTTGTCTGCGCTGCATCCGATAAGCACGGAGTCAACTTTGCCTTCTCAAAAGGTCAACCACTGTTGACCTCTTGAGAAACCGCGGTCCCATTACTGTCGTGTCGTGCTTTTCACCGTAGGCACCATCCCAGCATGTGCGTATAGTGTCTGAGTCTATTGCTGTAGACAGAACGATAGGATGATAGACCGACACGTACACAAAAGTGATGCCGGCTTGCCTTGTCTACAGATGCATAATGCGATGTCTCTCGGTTTAGAACACAATAATGTCTTATTTCATGCTCTCCCCGTCTGCTCTGATGGACTGCTTGGCCCTCCTTTTCTCTGCCATATATCTCTGCTTTTGTCGCAGGTATATACAGTATTCTTATTCAAAGTAGGCAATTTCATTTTGACAGCTATTTGTATGTAAAGTGAGGGAGGGCCCCCCTCCACTGTCATGGCTCCGGTTCCCCGCCATTTGCTGAAGCAGCCTTTTTCTTCCAGAACAGTCTGAGACATCCTCTCGGTGGATTAGCCTGTTATTCCCCACATACCATCTGAGCAATGTAATGGTGAGAAAAAGGAAAGAAGAGTCGGGAGGAGGATTTTTTTTTTTCTGGCAGCTGGCTCACTTTCATATTGTTACCCCCCCCCTCTCTCTCTCCCATTATATAATTCCCAGGTTTTAAGTATGCAATTCAACAAAGCAAAATGAAATTGGTTTCTCACACATCCCTGCCCCCACAGCAAACACACGTACCTACCCGTTCCCACTTCACACTCGCGTAGTTAATCATGTTCTTCCATATTATTTATGACTGTATTACGCAAAAAGCTCTGCCGGCCTCGCGCAGTGCTTAAGATGCATTACTTTCAGAGAGAGAGGCCTATTTTGCCATTGTTAAGAAATCCAGCAATGCCAGCTTTGCATAGACCACGAGAGCAATCGGTTGTCTCTTCAGAGCCTAGGACCCAATCGACCATTTAACATGAAAAAAGGAAAATCTCTTTCAATTCTCCTTTCAACTCTGCCATGCAGGGGTCACAATGGATATTGGATCCCCGAGGTTTTTAATTGTGGCTAATCAGAGTCAATATGAGGTAAATATAATTCCAGACAAAAGGCCATCTACCTTCGTCTGGGTCTTTGGAGTTTGCTTAGTAACAAAGGACGAGAAAAAAAAATATATAACATTGCTGGTATACTTGAAGTGAGTGTTGCCATTAGAGTAGGCGTAGATGTAGATATTCTTTCATTAGATCCTCTAACAATGTAATCCATCATTGTATCCTTTCAGCTTTGCCACTGAGCAGAGAGTCTGTCCTTGGTGGCTGTGGACCAGATGGCAATCATCAGAAGATGCTAAGAGCCAGCTCACCAAGGTACCTTAAATCTTAAGAAACAGATAGAGGCACGCAAAAGAAAAAAAAACAACAACAACACCGACGAACATGAATAAGCTTTATACAATCTGTGAAATGCCATTTGCTTCTAATGGTAATTTCACCGCTTCAATTAAATGTCCATTAATACCGCAGATGAACAAACAAACCGTGATCTGTTCGGTCAGATCAGGTTCGATAGAGGGGGGGGGGGCTGAAATCGAGCAGAACTGAAAGTGGACAAGAGTCCTAGAGAGCCGATCGATCAATCATTCCAAGTAAAGAAAATAAACCAAGGGGGCTGGGGTTGTATCTCTGAAATGTTACATGCCATGTTGTCGATCTCACTGGGTTCTGCAGCTCTCATGGCAGAAATGACGGGTGTTTATTAAGGATTGATACAGAATATAACGACCCCAGAAAAGTCGGACACTGTTGATCTGTCGATGCCACAAAAGAAGATTTTTAAAGAGTTAGTTTTTTCAATAGCTTCTCTGATTTAGGAGATAAAATCCCATCTGAATGGATTTTTGTGATTACGGCTGTCCCTGACCCAGGTCAAATAGTATTAGCAATTAAAAAACACATCCCAGCCTGTCAGTATTTGTAATATGTGTAGACAACTGGGATATCAAGCAACATATCAGTCACAGTGAAATGAGACAACATGGAGTTACTCGCTCTGATTTCAAGAAGTTGTCATACTTGTTTTTCCTATCTGCCACGTCCACACACACACACACACACACACAGAATATTGGGTTAAGATAGTAAATTGATTTCCCTGGTCTGAATCAAGGTTGTGCAGAGATCGGGCATCACCTATACTCCTTTACTGTATATATATATATATATCCTCAGGTCAATCCTGAGGAGGGCTCAAAAAGAATAAACTGGACTATTTGCTAATGATCGATTCTCCACGTTTTTAGAGTGTGTGATTATCTCATTGACCAATACAATAATACCAATACCAATAAATAACATGGCTAGACCATTGATACCGAGGTACTTAGACAATGGTGTTGTGATCTGTCAGCCTGTCAATGTGGCGCCCAGCGTGATACCGCCCCCCCACCAAAGAGAAAACCCCTTTAGACTGTAACAACAGCCATTCAACTTGCATGGTGCTTTTCTGCTATCCCTTTTTGTCTTGGTTCATCTCCTAGTTTATTTCAGAGGCTGTGAATAGGCTTTGATTTTTTTCTCTCTCTCTCTACCTCTTGCTGTACACCTTTCTATGTGTGGTTTCAATTATACATGTGTTGTTTTTTTTAAATCTATGTGGATTTAGGCTGTGTGAGAAGTAAGAAAGTCTCCAGTAGTGTTTCAGTGGAGCACAGGTGGTTGAGGGACCACGCAGAGTTCGGAGGCAGATCTGAGTGACCCTTCACATCGTAGTGGTTGAGATTATTGGAGAGACACTCTATTTGGTCATTGCATTGCTACAATGAAATGCATCCTGTGCATTTAATCTATCTTGTTGTATAGGAGCAGTGGGTGCCTGCAGTGGCTACATCTCCACTTTGGGGGTGTTTTGCTTTTTTCCCCATTTAACTTTCAAATCATAATTGACAAAATCAGTAAGCCTTGGAAGGGGATTATTCTCAACATTAAAGACCAGCTAATCTATGCACGCTGGGAGCTGTTATTGTCTCGGTCTCAGCTCTTCCCTGTGTGTGTTTGCATGCAGACCCTTTGAGTAAATAGATGTGCACCATCGCCACAGACTGAATGACTGTACTGTTCATGCAGAGTGAACTGACTCGTACCATGGAGAGTACAAGTGCTGGTTGTAGAATAAGCATGAGACGCTGGCAACATGGCAAATTTGAATACCGGGTGTGTTATGGGGCTAGGGGTCAGTCAGGGAGAGCCTCATGGGTGGTAGCCTGTGTGTGTGTGTGTGTGTGTGTGTGTGTGTGTGTGTGTGTGTGTGTGTGTGTTCAGGGCGTCGGTGTCAGAGTGGAGAAACTGTGTCCGTGGTGCATGCAGGGAAAGCATAAGGGAGGCATGGAACCAGTGGGCCTCCTCTCCCAAAGCACCCCTATGTTTTATTTATCAGTGTGGTAAAGTAAGCGATGTGTTTAACTCAGCAAGCGCAACAGCAGCAGAAATCCCAGCACACGTCCCCTGGCTTCAGCCAGCTGCCTGCTTCTTGTTTTTGAAATGATGTGGCAGAAAATGTCATTCCTGTGATTCACCCCCACCTTCCTTCGATGTCCCGAGATAACCTTCACTGACAGGGAACCCAGAGAAGAATGGTGATTAAAAGGCAACTCTTTCTGAGGAGCTCACCAGGCTGCTGATGATATTCACAGCAGTGTGTGGTGGAAGAGCTTAATTCCAAGTACATTTCATTTATAGGCAAGTAGGACGATAGGGTGTAGCTTGGTCAGGCTGTGGCCACAACACTGGGGATTTCTCCAGTTTAACCAATGAAATTACCGAGCAGGGTAAGAAAACCCGTTCAGTTCTCATCTAGCTCCACTTTTGATAAGACAAGTTATCCTAAATAAGAGAATTAGCAAGTTCAATAAGCTAACCCATTACGTTTTCATTTAGCCTTTACCTTTTAGAACATTAAGCTTCTACTGACATGGTCCAAACAGCACCTCCACATCCCAACATGGTGACGCAGCATAGTGCAAAGGACACATTACACTGATCTGAGTTCAGTCACACATCCGCCATTCAGTATCCCCATTGGTATTTAACCTGAGGCTGAAGAAACACCCTGGACAGGTTGCTGTCCCTCTCCAATCTTGAGCAGTTGAGGGGTGCAGTGTTTTGTTCAAGACCACTTGGAAATGCTTTCTGCAGGGGCTGGGGAACAAACCACCAACTGTCCGATTACGAGATGACTGCCTGCCCCCTCAGGTATACTGGCCCATAGTTGCCTCACACATGGTTTTTCTAGCTATCGGGAGGTGGTGCTATTCTATTATGTAGGTATTCACATTGACATTTTGAGCCCCACCATTGTGTGGATTAGCGCTGCCATAATTTAGCTAAAACTATGGTGGTGCTAAAGTGATTTTTGGTGATATTGTCGGCAAGATTGCAGACGAAGTTTTGCACAGGGACCGTACAGTACACTTGACGTAATTCCATGCATTTATGTATTTTGGTCCAATTAGAATGCAGCGTGCTGATTGTCGTTATTAACCCCGTTATCTGCTTTATTAACCTCTTCTTTGATGGCAACTGAAATGGAAAAACACAGCTTGGGTGGAGGAGAGCAATCCCTTTATTGAAACGCAATTAGCAGATCAATTACAGCTCAATCATACCTGGCAGGGGCGGCAAGATGATGTGAGTCACCATGGGGCAGATTCACAGACAGCCGTGGTTACGCTGTTCTCGGACACATACTCTGATAATAGAACTGAGAGTTAAAGAAAAAAAAAATCAATTTCTAATCAGGGATTGTGATATCCCCTGTGTCCGCACTAAAACAGCACCTATTTCTCAAAAACTCCCCCGTGAACCGGGGCCGTGCGGCGATGTCTTAAATTAATCTTGCAAATCTTGGTGGCTTTCATTGCCTCAGATGATGTATGGCACATGCGGCGTAGTTCCCTATGGACCTGATCATATTTATTGAGTGAGTTTTGTTCATGTTTTCCATCAGTCCAGTGTAAGAGCCAGCGTAACACTGACGTACTCTTTGTATAGCTCTGATGATATTAGTCCTTTTTTTTCCAAGTAGTTTTACCTCACCCCTTTCCCATCTCTTCAAATTATAACTGCTGTTTGATGAAATGAACTAGATCACAGTTAGGCCCAGGCTGAACATCGTGCTTCAGTAATGTAGGAAACTGCACATTTGCATTTCCAGTTTTGCGTTATTATTTTTTTGGCCAAAACTTAAAATTTCCCACAGAAAATCTGATAGCAGAGCCACTGATCAATGAATCTCTTCTTGATGGCAGTCCTCACAGAAGGAATAGGTCTTTGGCTCCTTGAAGGTTGAAAGGATGGATGGATGGAAAATTCAACATCCTTTCAGTCTCACACACATGCACAACTTCTGTCTCTCCCTCTTAATTGAGCAATCATGTTGTAGGTTCCCTGCCTGCCAGTCAGGATATATTCACTGTCTCACTTTCCACTAATGTTGAGCTCATGGTTTGTGCCAAAATTGTTGTATGCATGATAGATGAGGCCTTCAGAAACTTGCCACTGGGAAGTTTTTAGTTTACAAAGCCTTGTTTCTGGCACCGCCATTAAAAAGAGAAAAAAAGACCAGATTCAAAAAGAACAAATTGGCCAGTTTAGAGAGTAGAGTGGTGCAGACTATGGTCGGTACACCGGGATACACTGGCAAATTAGATTCTGTTTGATGGAAGGAATAAAATGTAAATGTGAATTTTACATGGATCTTTATGAGTCTTTTCCCTTTTTGAAAAGCATTGGGCCACCAGAGGGGGCAAGAATCTTTGATATTTTTGTATTATTGTTTTTTTCTTAATAAAATTAATAAATAGATAGATAGACCCCCTTATCAGAAAATTTGGAATTCTCCCATCCTATTGTATAGGAGCAGTGAGCTGCCATCATATGGTGCTCGGGGAGCAGTTAGGGGTTCAGTGTCTTGCTCAAGGACACCTCGACATGTTTTGTAAAGGAACCAGGGATTGAATTTGCAGCCTTCCGATTGGCAGACGACCGCTCCACCCACTGAGCTATGCCACTCGCACTGAAGCATTGAAGCAAATTAATCCACTTAAAACAGGAATAGCTGAGATCTTGTAGCTTGACTGCACTGATTACATTTCATTATTTTGCTTTCATGACTTTACTGCTTTAAATTTCTATTCCAAAATATTTCTTCTTTTCTCAACATGCCGTTTAATGATCAGAGCAAATGTTTTGGATTTTTTTTTCCCAAAACCACTCAGTGTAGACGCCAAAGGCAGGCTCGACATCCGGCTAGATAGCTTTGTGTTTGTGAAAGGTCCCTGTGAGGTGCAGTGACTCGTATGATCAACAGACGGATTTCATGCTAGGCGATAGGTAGCTGAATATTTCCTGGCCGGGAGATAATGATCATTTGCTTTTCCATCAGCTCTCACCAACACGCCGGGATCCCCTCAATGAGAGTGTCAACTGAGAAGGCATGTGGCGGGTTGGCAACGCTGGCCACCATATATGCCACCACTCAGTTCAGCTGATGTATGGTGTCGTTGAAAATCCCTCCCCTACCTCTGACCATTAGTGTGAATTAATCAAGGACTTAATCTACCAGATCTTGGTTAAACTTTTGACAATAGATGTATGGAAGTTCATTGGAGTCCGCCATCTAGTGGCCAGGCGGGAACTGCAGTTTGTGGCACTTCCACATTGCCTTCATCTTCCATCCCTGGTGGTTGCTGCTTGGCCTTATCACTTGCCAAGTAATTGTATCACAGTAACTCTAATGACTTCTGATGGCTCCATGTTGTTGTCTCCTATGTTACCTAAAATCTGCCCTGCACTGGGTTTGAGACATGACATTGGTGGCTGGGGGAAGGTTCATGGTGGACAGTGGCTGAAGAGGAGAATAAAGTGAAGGAGAGTTTGTCAACCTGAGAAAGGGGAGAGCAGGTGAAAGTAGGGTTACGCTCCAGCCGACTGCAGCTGGACTAATAAATTGGATGATGTAGAATGAGGGAATACTAACAGCGCGGCGAGGTCAGGGAGGAGTCCGAGGCCTCCTCTCACTGTCCGCACATTATTATTTTTGCACCTTGTTAGCCTTAACACATGGCCGAAGCTCTGTTAGCGAGCCCCTACTTGCTCTGTGATCAATAGCTGTGGAGGAAGCAGAGCCAAGCCAAGCGTGGAAGCTGAGCTTTGATGAGGGATTGGGGTGCAGAGCAGGTTTTGGGGAAACTTTCTCTGGCACTTTCTCCATCGCTGCCATGTAGAATAATTGGCCCAGAACTGCGACGATTGTTACAAGATTTCAGAAGAGTGCCTGTCGACTTCACCCAGTTTAGTTGTTACACCAATAGTGGAAATGCGTGATGTGTTGGTACGTGATGGGCCTTTGGTACCCTGATAGAGAATCCCTATAGTCTCTATATATGATGCCATGGGAGGAAAATGGGCCTTGGTTATGAGGGGGGGGTCTATCGTCCATGCTTCTGTCGAAGCTTTGCCATGTCCACACCGAGAAGTTGATACTAGGAGACTGAGCCTAAAAGTAGAAACGATGAACAGGAAGTACACGAGGAAGCAGTTGAAAACTGCGTTTGGTAGTTAAGTCAATCCTCAAGCCTCCAGGTCCAAAAGTCCGTCCTCTGTTAGAGTGGCTAATGTCGTCTCTCTCATGGGCACACGTGGATCATCACACTTCAATAGGACAAGTGGCTTTGGGGACGTTGTCTCTTCTGATGAGTCATTTAAATGGCTCTTTGGAGAGGGGCCTAATTGCCTTGAGGTGGAGGCTCAGTGGTGACTAGAGGGGTGGGGTCATAATGCACAGCACTTTTTCAAAAGAGACGCGTACACTGACAATTACAGCATCCCTAATCCCTTCCATGCCCCAGTGACAGCTGTCTAACAAGGGACTGATGGAGCATCCTTGAGAGGAAGATTAAGACAAGGGTTTTAGATGTGTACCCAGCCTCCACAATGGTCAACAGATGGCCACTAGTACAATAGACAGAGTCCCTGAAAGGGACCCCATCACCCCGGCTGTGGTTGACCCGTACTGATGTGTAGATGTGTAGACAAGCCGGCATCACATCACATAAAAGGATCACGGTACAGTCGGGTGTAAAACATGCCTAAGGAGTCTGGATGCGGAGACACACAGTGACTCATAGACAAAGTGGACTGGCTGATATTAAAACAATATGGTGTATCAGGGATGAGTGAGGAGGGATCCAGTTTACGTCAGAAAATCATTTTTGGGAGGTATTGGCTCCTTCAGTTCCTCTTTGGCACGCCTGTGATGTTGACTATCGACCGGGCAGCCTCCGTAGCTCATAAAACACTCCAGCCCATCTCACGCCTCTTTCTCCCCCGATGCTTCACGGACAACCCCATAAATCTGTTGGAGTTAAGGCTGTTTTATATGATGACCACCTCTCTCTCTCTCTCTCTCTCTCTCTCTCTCTCTCTCTCTCTCTCTCTCTCTCTCTCTCTCTCTCTCTCTCTCTCTCTCTGTCTCTCTCTCTCTCTCTCTCTCTCCCTCTCTCTCTCTC
>OMLC01067512.1:0-11457 GCA_900302585.1 Regalecus glesne | reverse complement strand
AAAACTATTTACAATGAAATGGTGACATGGACAGAGGAAAAGAGAAATCGCTTTTAATGGTTAATGGATTACCATCAATCAATCCATTGACATGTCATCACTTATCCGAAGTTGGGTCTCGGGGTCATGCTGGAGCCAATCCCAGTGCTTACTGGGCAAAAGGCAGGGAAACACCCTGAACAAGTCACCATTTCATTTCAGGGCTTTAGCAGTTAGGGGTATATTGTCTCACTCAAGGACATTTTGACATGCCTTCTGATGGAACCCGGGATCGAACTCCCAATCTTCCAATTATTAGACAACCATCCTAGGCCCTGAGTTATGCCATTACATTTAAATAACAAAATAATCAATACTGAATCAAAACTATCCAATGATCTGTCGTTAGTCATCTACCATGTCTTAAAAAGGGCTATTGTCTGCAGTTTTGATTGCATTGGAAATGTTTCATGTTACAATAAAGCTTAAAAACAATAAGAGAGGTAGAGGGAGTAGTTACTAACGCTGAAGGATGTTTCGTTGCTCCAGCTCTTCAGCAGTGGGTCTCTGGCTAAGTCGTCTGAAGGAAAAAGAAAAAAAAACAAGAAAAAAACAGAGAAGCACTATTTTTACACTTCTCATCACTTTGTCATTTAGGCAAGAAGTAGGACAAAAATCAAAGAAAAAAATCCTTTGGTGTCTGCAGGAAATGCAGAATGAATGTCTATTTTCAGTTAAAAAAATGTCCGATCATTAACGAATGTAAATGAACTTGAGAACTTCTGTCGTTACCTTGTGAGGGCTGTGCCAATCTGTGTACGAATGGCTTCCCACTGCTCCCTGCTTTGCCAGGTCAGTCCTGTCTGTCCTGGAGGTTGCTCGTCCCTGGCGTTCCTCTCCTGAATAAACCTGTCCCGCTCTGGGGCACATGGACGGCTGCTCAGCTTTAGAGCCAGAGTGTCCTTCCTCTTGACTCTGCTAGCCAGGGCACCTGGGTAATAATGAATCAGAGGGATCTGATCAGGGATACAGGTCAAAATACAAAACACGAATGCATTTCCAGAAATAAGGGGGACTGGTCACAACTGCAATCTACAGTGAATAGTCGAGTTTTGAAAAAACAAGACACTCACTGGGTGGGGGCTCATCTTCCTCATCTTCATCTGAATCTTCTTCTTTGTAAAGCACAGGGCCATCTGAGTCACTGTCCTCCCCCTGCATGTCATGCTCTCCATCTTCCTCTTCCTCATCATCTTCCTCCTCACTACTGTTGTTGCCCTCTGGGATGACACAGACACCAGGCTCCCCCACCAGGCAACGGCGGCTCCTTGGCTCTAGCTCTGGCTGGGGAATTTCTCCATCATACTCTTCTTCTTCCTCATCATCCTCCTCCTCTTCCTCTTCTGAGTAGTCATCTTCAGCTCTAAAGAAAAAAGAACATCGATGCAATGGAATGGGCATATTTCAGCTACTTTTAGAGATGCCTTTTGCCAATGAGCCAAGCAAATTTGTGTTAGCACAGAAGTAAGATACTAAGTGAAAAGATTGGGTTGAGGGGAACTCACAGTTTTAGTGGTTGGATGCTGACAGGCAAAGGGCGACCACGATCTCCTTGATACTCTGGAGGGGTTTCAAAAAGCAGGGAGTGTGCACGCTGTGCACTGTCTGGATGAGGCTGAGCTGGGCCCGGACTGGATAGGGCCCTCTGAATCATGATGTGTAGTGGGATGGGTGCTGGGCGCTGGGGAAGGTCACTGGGAGGGCTTGGTGGGTCAAATAGCATAGGTATAGGCTGGGGCAGAGGGTGAGGGTAAGAGTGCTGATGGTGGAGGTGGTGAGTGTGTATGTGCTGGCGGGGTGGAGAAGGCGGTATGTGAGTCGGCAAGGGTGGGGATGGGGGAGCAGGAGGTAGTGCAAAGCCCACAGGAAGGCTGCCATGGTCTTCTTGGGAGAGCGGAGAGGGACTGGGGACGGACTGAGTAGATGCAGAGGAGTCCTCTGTGTTACGTTTGGTGACAGGTGTGGTCCTTTTAGGGGGCATGGGTGGGGAGGGCTTGGCTTGGACATGACCAGTGCCCCCAGTGGCTTGAGTGAGGTCTCCTGCAGATGGAAATAGAGTTAGTTCACCCAGGTCAAAAAATAAGATGAAATGGCATAATCGTGTTTGCTTATCACTGTAACCGTAATTTTCTACTGATGCTGCGACTGCGATGCGAGTACGCATGCAACAATCCTAGGAGTACATGTATGACATGTCCACATAGCATGATTGAGTACATAGATATGCAAGAGATCATGTTTCAGCACACATGAATGCATATACATACTGACTAGGGTTACATAACTGGGTCCACATTAATAGATGCATAGAGACCTAAAATACCATGCACAAATGTGACCATGCCAGGTCACAGAAAAGTGAGCAGTGAATAAGCATAGCCTACATGCTCTACACGGTCAGATCTTATAAATGTATATCAAAACCTTATACGAGCTTCTCCTCATGAAAAATAGACATCAATAAATATATGTTTTAAAAAGGCCCAGTTTTACACACTGTAATTAAGGACATGCATATTTGCAAAATTCTAAGCGTTTATTCCTTCCTGCCTCTCAACAATGGGTTAATGCAGAGTAGCTTTACAGACAAATCAGTGCTGAAAGCCATAGGCGTGCTACTGAGGACTAATAAGTCAGATAAGCCAGAATTGAAGCATGCAATAGGCCAAAGCGAATTAGATTATGACTTCTCCAACAGTTTTGCCCTTATTTTAGACATAGAACTCCTTTCCCCCTTTCTATTTAAATCCATGCATCCAATATTAACCGTGTAGGTTCACTAGATGGCAGTACAAGCCACAGTCAAACCATGTGGCGGCATTGCCCTCATTTTCATGCCAAAAGTAGTGGTTACTGAAAATGCACTCACCAGATCACTCATATAAACACTTCTCCTTTCTCTCACACACACACACAAAGCAACCACACTCAGTGCTTTTGATGCGCATGCAACTTTTATGTGCCATATGTAAAAAAGCAATCAAGGCCAGCGAACAAGTTATAAGTATAGCATCCAGGGCATTGAAGGGCAATATATTGACAGAGCAGAGTTGACACAATGAACAACACAGTCTCAGAGGAGAGGGGGGGGCATTCCAGAAAGCGGGCACCCTGGCCACAGGGATACCGGGCGGCATCCTTTTACCTGAGCGCAGGCCCCCGGCCCGCCGGCACAGGTAGACTGGTAGGGACAGGTAGACATCATAGTCGGATTCTCGCTTCCAGCAGGACCAGTAGAGCGGAAGCTGGGCGTTCTCTCCCCCCTGCAGGGCAGAGGCTGACAGGGACGAGATGGAGGCCTTCAGCTTGTGTGAGTTTATGGTTTACAGGGATGGGAGGTGGGGTGCTCCCTGCCACAGCTCATCATCCCCTCTTTTGGTTCACCAGATTTCATCTCTGCTCTGTCTATCACCGCCGCCCAGTTTGCATATTATCTTTTTAATTTGCTATCATTCAGTTACATGTTGCACCTTTATCAATAGCTCTATTTGATCACCCAACAGTCATTTCAAAAGATAGTTATTCTCAAAACAAGATGTGTGTGGTCAGTCAGCCAGGTCTTAAAAAAAAAAAATCGCAGCAGATGGATGTTTGCCCTCAATCTGCTTCCAATGATAAGCAGTATAACTAGAAGCAAGTAAAAACCCAGACGTTAAATGCATTTGCACAGTTTGATCAGTCAGTACTGCAAACAATAGTAGAGATATCAGAAGACGGACTATTTAAATGTAAAGGAACATCTAATAAAATATTGCTACTCAAGACACCACAGCACCATCCAGCTCACCTCACCGCTGTTGATAGTCATATAAGCATGGAGAAGATTCCACGGGTATAAAAGACACCAGAACTATTGAAAAATTTGATAAGATAAAATATTATTGAAGGAGATCACCATTTACAAGAGGGGAAAAAAAAGTCAAAATCCCCGGGGAGATAAGCTCCAAGCAAAACGACAACAAAAACAGCAACACCGGCGATGCACTTTCAGCGGCACGTCCCAACCAACCTGTAATCCTCAGTAAGTGCAATGCCTAAGAACAGTTTCTGTGCAAAATAGTCCAGGCTTATTAAGCAATTAGCTAGAGAACAGCAGCTCAAGCTGTACAGATAACATCGTTCCATATCATGTGTGCCTCCAGAAGGGTGAGTGTATGTAGGTGACGGAGTGTGTATTAGATACATCAATCCCCGAGGTAGTCCTGTCTTGTATGAGTCGTATGAGCCTGGAGTACGTCTATTCCCCATCATTGTACTGATTCATTACTGCATATCTAGTATGCACACCATGCACATGCCAGTAGGCAAACTACTACATCTTAATTGGGCCAACATTTTGCTATGCATAACGCACATGTGGCCACTTTTTTCAGGCTACACCTGATCATATCACTATGTACCACCACTACACTATAGTAAATTGCGGCATCCCTTGCTAATAGAAGTACCTGCGGGCTACGACCCTTCGTGACACTCACCCAGCATGGTTACGTTGCTCCTGTTCACTGGTTTAGGTGGGGGCAAGGGAGGTTGCTTGGTGGCTTGAGGGGTGGAGATCGAGGTGATGAGGGACACTGAAGATGGTAGCTGGTGGGTGGCACCTGCAGAGGATACTGTCCTAACAGGCTTGCCCAAGGAGGAGGAAGAGGGGTATGAGGTTGTGGGGGGATTGGACGGAGTGCGAGGCGAACCCTCAGTGCCGGGTTCGGGGTTGGTGGTCATCAACCATTTGGGAGGCATAACAGTCTGCTTGGGGGGCAGTGGTTCCCGGAGAGTGTCCCGCAATGCCTCCGGGTCAGGGACAAAAGGGCTATCAGACTCTACGGGATAAAGCCCAGAAGAACAGGGATGCATTACACAGTGAGAGCAGATTTAAGCTGATAAGAGTTATTTTTCCCATCAACCATTTTCCATCATTTTTTCATCTCATAGAAGAATATATGAAACAATAAGACCACATGAGAAAACTTTTACTTGATACTATACTGCCTCTATTGTCAGGCCATAGTGAAAACAAGCCCTCTACTATGTGGAAATCCTTTGTGAAGTGTGCTTGTACCTTTTTAATATTGAACAAGTGACATCTCATCACATTATGCCGCCCCACATAGCTATAAATGTTTCAGTCAGGGGATTGAGCACTGAGCCATTTTCTGCTACTTCAACGCTCTAAGCTCTCTTTATGATAGCACTTGTAGTGAGGATTGCATTATCTGGGGATCAGCAGTAAAGATAAACAGGGTAGGCGGCTGTAATTACCCCCCTGCCTACACACACACCACTGCAACATGCAATTCCTCAGAGCTTATTTGCCCCCCCCTCCATAGACAAGTGTTCATCACAGTAATATCATATAGGCAGAGAGAGAATTGCCCAGAGGAGAAAATACATTGATGTGGTAAGCAAAGGGAGCGAGGAGGGAATCGAGGGGGGGGGCATGGGGTTAGAGATTTGGGGCTTAGAAATCGGGGTCTATACAAGGGAATCAAAACGAAGGGCCGCATAGGTGACAAAAGAGAAAAATGTCAAGGTAAGGGAGACACTGAGGGTAGATGAAAAGGTGAGAAGAGGGAGAGAAGAGAGAATGAGGGGGAAACTAATCAGCATAGCCACAAGACAAGGGAGCTAGTGGATTGGGGAAAAAAAAAACCCTTGATGTGTTTCAAGTACACAGGCACAACAGTAGTGATGTGACAAAGTGAGCCTGATGTGTGCGAATAAAGCACGATAGCATACAGTGACACCAAAGTGCGATGTCGAAACACCATTCTCTTTCAAAGTGTAATGGTTTAGGTGAAATCAATTAGCACTCTAGAAGTTTTGACTTAACAAACAGTGTTAGCATTAAAGGGCAGTAATGGGTGTTCAGAGGGTGGCGCATTAATTAGGAGAGGAGAAGAGAAGATGAGCTATTCCCTCCTGTTCCCGAATAAGAAGAGAAGCTGGAGCAGGGCTCCTGGGAGCAGACAGGAGCCCACTCTATATCTAGGAGGACCGAATGCGGGGAGGAAGGAGATGTGTGTGTGTGTGTGTGTGTGTGTGTGTGTATGGGGGGGGTATGTAGGAGAGAGATAGAACAAGTTACTAATGTCCATTTAACCATGTATGGATGAAGGTTTGGTTATGGAACAAGCACTAGCTTTCCAACAGTGAGCTAAACACATGGGAGGTTTTAGTATGACAGGAATTTCCGTGGACTCAAGAGTCCGAAGTGGATGAGATGAAAGTACTTCAGCTCACCTCTACGAGCTCTTCCCTCCTCAGCCGATGCGTGACGAGGGAGCGTGGGTTTCCAATCGGTTTCTGTGGGCCGACTCCTTCTGCCATCCTCAGACGGGGCTTTCTGCAGCCCAGGCCTCCTCTGACCCTCCTCAGGATGGAGCCTGCCCCCACGCCTCCCATCCTCCAGCTGGCCCTGGATCTGTCCCTGCCAGGGGACGTTAGACTTCCACTCTCCCTCACTGTGTATCGGCAGCAGGCCCCCACCCCCTCTCCGTCCCTCTTCATGCGGTCCACCACCTCTACAACCCTGAACCCCACGGCGGTCTCCATCGGAGGGGTAGCGGCCCCTGCGGTCGTCTGACTGAGGGAGCCAGGTCGGGTTCATTCTAAAGTCCAGCTCTTGGGGGAGCATACCCTGGTTGCATGGGCTCCGGTTAGTGCCAATTCCCCCGCCCCCACCACTCATAGGCAGAGTGTGGCCATTCTTCACATAGGGCTGCTTGAGGTTTTGCATGTCTTCAGGATCTATCATGGATACGAACACAATAACATGAGTTTGAAACAAAGGCCACAGATGCTTAAGAAAACTGAGAAGATCTTTAAACTAACACTGGTTTGAGTCATCGAGTAAGTATGTTGGTAAGACATCACATACATGATCATTTTAATGCTCAGTCTAAAATAGAATGAGTAAACTGTTTGATGCGCCTGTTATTGAACTGGCACGTTATATCATTTTACGATGGTGAAAGTGTTCAGATCGAAGGAAGGTGCCCGTAACCTAGGAATCCATGGACAGAAAGGGGATTGTTTGTATGATAAGGGAGCAGCTGCAAGTTTAATAAATGGGCCTCTGACACAGTGGACTCAACAGACCGATCGCACACACCAGTCTCGAAGCTATTTTGCTGCAGGGCAAAATTTGTTCCACTTTCCTCCAGCTCCAGCAAGAAAGCATGTTATTTTCCACTCTAAATATTAAGTTATATATTGCTTTACCAAAAAAATAAAAAGGGAAGTGAAATTATTCTATTTCGAAATGGGTCTCCAACACCTGGTGGGTAGGATGATGTGTCTGTCATGATATACTGATGAGTTAACTGTGCTGTCTGTGTGGGTGTGAATGCCCTGGGCCTGCTACTGTCAGATACAGACACAGTCTTGCAGGGAGATTGGATGAATGACATTGCAGCGGGGCCCTTACCGTTTTCTGAGACCTCCTTCAGCACTCCCTGTTCTATAAGCTCCTGTCTCGTGCGCCTCATCGACATCTTTCTCTCCAGAACTGTCATCAAGACACAGAATTCAAACCGTCATGTTACGTACTACAGATTATCATTTCATGGTTTCCATGAGGTGGCACAAATGTTAGCAAGTCATTGTGTTCCAGAAGTTCAAAGATGTTCAGTTTACAGATCTTCAATCAGCAGGGCACTGTGAATGGAGCTTTTATTTTATTTTATTTTTTTCATTTTTTTAACTTAAAGTCGCACCAGATACCTCTTTTGGATTTTGGCAAAGTCTTTTATGTCAAATATAGCAGAGGAAACTG
This sequence comes from Regalecus glesne, assembly GCA_900302585.1. Classification (NCBI taxonomy): domain Eukaryota; kingdom Metazoa; phylum Chordata; class Actinopteri; order Lampriformes; family Regalecidae; genus Regalecus; species Regalecus glesne. Next base: position 3,644 of record OMLC01067512.1, on the reverse strand, counting down.
AGGGGCTTTTTAACCAAAGCATCAAACAAGACACACGGATTTATTCACAAGCTGCAGCTCAAAAAGGGTATGATGGAAGAGGAGGAGCCACGTTAACAGATGAAGTCAAGTGATAACGCTACACTTAAAGCAACTCCTATATTTCCTGGGAGGTTTCATGCCCAACGGCAGACAAAACGCATTACAAAAAGAAGAGGAAAGCCAGTTTATTTGGTCTTTGTATGGCTATAACGGAAAAAAAAACAACAACTGCATTTAACCCATCATATTGTATAGGAGCACTGAGCAGCTGCGGCGCCCAGGGGACCAACTCTAGCTCTTTTCCCTATAGCCTTGGTCAGGGTACAGGCAAGGGTATTAACTCTAACATGTATGTCTTTTCAATGGTGAGAGGAGACAGCAGCTCATGAAGGAAACCTATACAGACACGGGGAGAATATGCAATCTCCACACACAAAGCACCTGAGAGAGTCTGGGGTTCACACCTAGGACCTTCTCATTGGAGGCAACACTGCCAATCACTGGTAAATAGGAGCAGTGAGCAGCCAACGTATGGTGCTCAGGGACCAGTTAGGGGTTCAGTGTCTTGCTCAAGGACACCTCGACACGCTTTCTGCAGGATTGAACCTCCAACCTTCTGATTGCCAGGCAACCGCTCTACCCACTGAGCTATGCCGCCCCTACAAAATCATGAACGCTTGTTGGATTTGATCACACAACCTTAGGAGCTAACGCGTGGAGCTCTACCGCTAGAGCCACCGGCTCGCACATGTACAAACATTGACAAAGAGCTTTTCTAGTCCAGCAACCACTCACAGCACTGTACATCATGTGCCTCACATTTACTGAGCATGAAGAAATAAGGCCAAAAACTCTTTTTCCAATGCCCCGCGGTGGGCTCAAACCCACTACACCTGACATGGAGGTACGTGCTCTACCACTGAGCCACCATAGCCCCCACACTATGCCACACAATCAATTTGAAGATACGTTGAAGGAAAAGTTTCCTCTTTAAATGGATTAAATGACTTGGGTTAAGGATTTTTGACGGCCGTCGAATGTAACAAACGCATTCCCCAACTGAGACTATGGGCTATAAACAACTCATATGTGTGGATTACAGACCTTCTGAAGTTTCCTTAAACTTCTCGCTGCTTTTCTTCTTCCGCCACTTCCATGGTCTGAAGATCTTGCCGAGGGTTGAGAACTTGCCCTTGCGCTTTGGGGGAGGGGTGCTATCCCCTGTGCTGCTCCCCTCTCCCCCTGTTGTGCTGTGCTGCTGCTGCTCAACTTCATCATCTGGAAATGTAAATAAAAGATTCAAGAGAAAACCGCTGGTTTCAAAGCACTGGCCTGATTTGTATGACATGAAACAAGACACAGTAGCTTGCGTCATGCAAAATAGAAGGGTACGGCCACAGATTACAGGCAACAGCTGATGCATCATCCCAGGAGTGTAACCCTTTGTAATCTAACTGGGCTAGCCAACCTCGCTCCCTCCTATCCTAGCTGTTGAGGAGACGACTGCACTAATCAGGGCTGCTATTATCTTTAGCTAATAGCTCTCAGGAACCGAGTGTGCTTTGGCAGGGTGATGCTGAGAGCTCATGGCCTCCTCGATGTATCCACGGTCAACAAGAGGTTCTACTGTGGCATCTAGCCAGAACTTGCTACTGTCAAATTCCACAGTTGGATGGGAATTCTGAGCTGGTCTCGAGTGTCTTATCAGCTTTCCGACACTAGCTGGCTTCATAGGGTAACACGCACATGTATACTGTATAATCGCATGGAGGCAAGACACACACACACACACACACACACACACACACACAATAATACAGCTGCTAATGGAAAATGTCCCCTTATACAAAGCACCAATCCCTTGCAATTTGCCACTGAAGCGTACACGTCTCTCTTGAATGACATTCTGCTGCCACAGTAGTATATTCTGGGTGAGGGTGATTGACAGGCCAACTGACAGGCTGCTGAGCTTTGGAGGGCAATGAGAACATTGGCTCTACAAACCAGCTCTCCCACAGCTAAAAGTGCAGCAGCAATCATCAAACTTATCAGCGGAGAGAGAATAGGGTGCGACACAAAAACACGCAGTTCCATGTACACACAGGATGTCCTGGCGACAATACTTCAGTGCAATCTGGTTCCCACAACAATATGCTTGTGACACACAACACAATACCTAAAATACTGAGATGGTTTATCAGTCCAGTGCCGGCCTTAAGAACGGAACAATGCTCCGAGGAAAATGCCGCAATCCGTAATTTGGCATTTCCCAGATTTTTTTATGAGTCTATGAATCGCATGACCCACTGTTGAAATCCACGCCGTTAACAATTTCAGTAAAAGCCATGGTTTCAGTTTGTCAGAAGCCTGGTACATCTTGAGAAGTTAACCCTTTAGGTGGAAATAAAACAGCAGTCATCATAATTGACAGAGTGATGGACCGGTCTACCTGAAAGAGGAGTTTTCGGTGTCCAGCTTCCGTGATGGTGGGACTTGAGGCAGCATGCCATTGGCAAGTAAAAATCCCCCCGCTAGCCCCAAAACCTACTATCCCGAATAGAGCCGAATGGTTAAATTATTCAGGAAGAAGATGTCAGAGTGACTGATTGTGGTGAGAGCCGCCGTGTCCTTCCTAAACTACCGTGCATCCAGAGAGAGTCTGTATCTCACAGCCATGTCCAAATCATGGAAATTCTTCTTCTGTTGGCGAGGCAGAGATCTGAGGAGTCAAACTAGCTGCCATAACATCCAGATAACATCCGTTGCTTGGAGCGGTTCCCATTGATCAATGAAAACCCAGGTTCACACACACACACACACACACACAGCAGATATCACAGACAGAACTGCTTCTGACATGGAAAGTGTAGCCACTCAACTGAGGCAGGACTCTGAGAGCCTGACTCTGCTGGGCTCTCACGCTCCAAAGCACCACCGAGATGGAAATCACAGAGGACTCAGCCCATACGGTGAACAATCCATATGGAGGACAGTTTACCTTATTCTTAAGAGATTAGAACACAGGCAAACACTGCCCACCTCAATATCCAAAGCAGCCCAAGCTAAGAAGGAACAACTGATCCGACTCCACGAGGAGTTTCTACGATTAAAACAATATTATCTGGAGGAACAAAAAAAACCAGCCTTTGCCAATACAAAGAGGCGCTTCCCATCCCGTCACTGCACTACAGGAGTGAGTAGAGAGGTCCGCTGAGTGTATGTGTCGCAGCTGTGTGATTCGGGAAGTCGGGATGGGGAGTAGGAGGGGTGGGGAGAGAAAAAGCTACAAGGAGAGAAAAAGTACATAAGTTATTGGAAGGGGGCGGGGGAGCCTGGAAACACAGGGAGGAAATAGCACTCCACCCTGATCCTAACTGTGACAGAGAACAAAGACAACCTCTTCCCCTGACACTCAACAACACAGCCCACTGTGCCGCCCATGGAAGCAGTGTGAAAAGCACCGCCAAGTACGACGCAGTCGCCTGTTAGGAGAAATTAAATGAAACTAATTAACTCCAACAAACTGCCTAGCTCAACATTATGTTCTGCACTGTCTCTCTGGTATAAAAACAAAAGAGGCAGCGTTCGGGAGAAGAGGACCAGAATCAGGAGTTGTGCTATCT
>OMLC01067510.1:976-13260 GCA_900302585.1 Regalecus glesne | reverse complement strand
CATAGATGTCTTTCTTATGCAAAGACTGACCAAGCAAAGGTAGAGTCTTGGCCTAAAATCCACCTGTCAGTATTAACATTTTAGCATCTTTGTTAAGTGCTTGGGAGAGTTTTCACTTGTCACTGGCCTTGAGGCATGGTTCTAACTTCTCATCTCTGTCAGGATAATCTAATCCCACTGAGAGCTGCCACTGATGCCTTGCATAAGGCGCTGTAAGTAGAGGAAAGTAGTCAGCTGTTACATAAGCTATTATCACAGGCAAGAGTGGGACAGCAGTAGACCCCATTCTCTTGTGCAGTTAACTGTCATGGTCTGGATATGACCATGGGCCATTCCCAGGAATGTACAAGTTCCTTGAAAAAACTGTCTTCTTGGTTTGCTTTCATAGCCACAAGTCAGTCTGGTCCAGCAGATTAAAGGCCTACACTCCTAAATGCCCCAAGTCATGTGGCCTCTGATGGCTTATAAGGTCCCATTGACAACAGCTAAGTCCCTCAAAAGGAAGATCACTGGCTCTCATGGCCTCATCCGCAGCTTCCACAGTGCAGCTCTGTACAGGACCATTAACAGCATGCATTAATTCAGTGGCTTCGCTGAAAAGTTTACGCTACCCTACAAGAGAAGGACAACAGTTCACAGACTTCAGGGAGCAGAAGGTGTCATCAGCTAGCATCATGGTGAGAACGGGAAGAAAAGGGCAGTGGAAGTGCCAGAACCACACTCAAGGCACTAGTGGATACCATGGCAAGTGGCAAAGCTGGTTTGGGATACTACCCAAACACACAGGTTGCCAAAGCCCAGGACAAGGAGAGACACAACCCACTCCATAAGGAGATTCTGAGCACACATGGTTGAACAGTGATTGACCAGGACAGTAGGGTTCAGGTAGCAGGGAACACGGGCAAGTTGGGAGAGTATGCCGCAGAAGTAGATCATCCAGTCAAACATCATGAAGCCAGATTTCCATTGCATCAAGATTCGTGCCCAAGCCGAGTAAACCTTCACATCTGGGGTAGTAGGGACACACCTTCCTGCTCTCTGTTCAGAAAGAAAATCCTCAGAACATCTCCTCAGTAGCTGCCTGAAGACCCTCGGGGAACTCTGCCATTATCGGTGCCATGACAAGGTGTTCAAGACGGCTACTGACAGCCTAACCACTGCCATCAGTACTAACAAACACCACCATCCCACAAAATCATCACCTCCGAGCTGACAAAACAACCGATTATGTTGGAACTCCCAGTGCCTTGACACGAGGACCCATATGAACCCATGAAGGTGGGTGTGGAGCCCTCGCAGAAGGCTCCCTCTACATAGTCGTCAACCGTATTACAGAGCAGCAAAGAGGAGGGTCGTTCAATCCCAAAGTCAAGCCGCAGAGAACACTACCATGTGGGTTCAGAAAAAAGGGCTGACCCATGGGTAGTGGCCTCACGGTCATGAATTGAAGACTGATCAACCCCAGCTGAGTCACCTGGAGAAAAGTGTCAGAAGTTCAAAACCCTAAACATCTGACGACCTCAGGCCCCATCACTGATGGTGCATCCAGAAGACGTATCTTACACAGAAATCATTTTCATTCTCCACGCACAGACAATCGAATAAACAATTTGCCTGTCAGAGGGGTCCACTGAAGGACTAGCTTCACATCACTCTGCTACATGTATATTACAATAAGAGATCACTAACAGAGGTCATTGACAAAAAGACAAAATCTCATAAAAAATGCATGGCCTATACAGATTGATTAATTCTATGTTGCAAGCAAATGTACAAAAAAGTTTAAACGAACGATAGTGATAAGATGGTGGAAAGCACTGTACATGATTATGTGGCCACTGGGCACAATGCTGTGTTACCTGATCATGTGCTTCACTCCCACTTATAAAAACACAACAATAATAACACCAACAAAAGCAATAATAATAATAATAATAATAATAATAATAATCACTTCCTTCATAGGGACAGTGGATATTAATGAACATCTTGAATGTAAAAACGTCAGATTTAGCCACTAAGCTAATTGTCCTCTGTTGTCCCAAACAGTTATGGGTTCAGTATCTTGGTCAAGGACATTTCCTCACACTTTCTGAAGGAATGAGAGCTCGAACCACCGACGTTTCAACTATTAGAGAACCCCTCAACATCCTGAGCCATGACAAAAGCAAAAATAACAACACTGACTTCTAATTAATATGCTGAAGATACCATGCTAATATAGAATATCATAATATAATGGGCTGTAAATAATTTACCCATCCATAGAATGAAACAAGTTGTTTTTTGTCTCCCCTGCATCAATTGACAGAAGATTATTTGGTTTCAGTTGTGTCTGATATCAGACGAAGACTAATTGTTTTATAATACCATCCCACCTTCATTTTGCTAACCCAGCAACGGTTTCCCAACTTTATTTGCACTGTCCACGAATGCTCGTGTCCTTATGAATCAGTTAGGCTTATCACACCGTTTTCCCAACGGAGACAACAGATGACGGGAATAAGGCAGTACCCGTCATTGCCCTACTCTCTGTGATAAATGGACCTTTCACCATCCGACAAATCTCCCCAGTGACATTTTTCACAACCTGCTGTGTTGATCACGGCCCTCTGACCAGTTGAGGAACTATTGTGTGTTTCTGATGTCACATCGTGGTGAATAATTGTCTCTCTTACCTCAATGGATTTAGGAAAAAAGGGAAGGGGTTCTCTAACTTGTCAGTGAGTCAGTTTTAACCCAAGCAGTCTTTCCTACTCAATACCCTGAGGATCACCACCCTATGTATCATTTAAATATATCTAATCTCCTTTTACTTTCAGCGTTTAACTGCATTCTTGACTCACACATTCTCATTCAAATGAAATGATCATTTCATTCTAAATATCTTACCTACTTAAATCAACATGTTGATCACAGCTACAAAATTATCCCTTAATCCGTGTTAATACTTCTATCCTTGCTCTACATCTCACTACTTGCGATCACTTTCTTCCCTTCTGTTTTGTCTGAGAGGAGAGGGAGGCTCCGACACACCTACGGGTGGCAGGAGAGCATTTTAGTAAACATGCATGGCAGCAAAGCTGTCACTTTAAAAGAGAAAAGGGTCGCCCGTGTAGTACTCCTGCTTGCATATCACAAGACTGAATTAGCATCACAGGGGTCCGTACCCTTGCTGTTGTAACATGTCATGTTAGCAAGGACACAGCAAAATATCACTTTCATCGATTGACCCCTGCATCTTCAGGGTCAATAAATGGCAGGTGGACCAGCAGCCATGCATTCGAATGTATACAGCTGCATTTACAGGGCAGTCGATAAGTGTGTGCCTGCCTCGGTGAGCGTTTTTAGTGGTTTTACCCTCTTGGAATAGACGGGATGGTAGAAAGGTTTGACTCATTTAGGATCTGGAAGGTAAATTTAACACTAGAATCGATTAGAAAATAACTGGCATTCTGGATCAAAACTGCAAATCAAAATCAAGGACGGTTTGTAAGTTTTACAAAGAGGACATCTCAACCGGAGTTTCTTATGTTTCTCAGTTTGCCACATCTGATTATTTAGGTGAAAGAACGTTCCAGTACTGCACTCTCAAGAAGAAGACTTCCCAATTTATTCATTTATTCATTCATCCTTACATATTTTTCTATCTTCCTTTTTTGTTGGCTCTTGTTTTCCCCTTTTATGTTATGTTTTTCATAACCTGAGTTAGGGTGCGGGGGGAAGTCCCATAATGTTATAGAAATACCGTTTGGTTTTGTACTGCTGATACAGTAATGACTGTTAGATAACTTAAAAAATCTATGAAGAGAATGAAGAAAAAGGGACAAAATGGTGCCAACACATGCTGGTGTGAGTTTTTAGCTCTATATAAATCCCTATCAAGAAATAATTTTTATATTTCTATTTTGCCTATCATATTTTTCTGCATTTTGAGCTGACTCTTTTCACCCCTCCCTCCTTACACTATTTTAGCCAAAAACACTATTTCCTCGTTCTTATTTTGATGAAGAAACTGTGCTTCTTAATAAACAAGGTTCTAACTTTTTATCAGCGTCACCATACATGCCACAGTGACACGCTGTCTCTGCTCCTGAGTGCCAAACAGGGCCATCTGCTGGTAACTTCTACCCGAGTTAAAACACCTCCCAAAAACTCTCTAGAATCAATTAGTAGCAGCCGAGACAATCATCAACATCTTGCCATTTCATATACTCCACGCATTCACTTTTTGAATATTCATAAGAATAAATTGACGTTCTCAGAATTTTGACACACTTGAGTGCAAAATCTTACGATGAGTGGCTTTTTTACATATTGGCCCTGGTTTTGTTTCTTACTTTCACTCAAGATTTTCAGCTATCCTTTGGGCTTCCGACTGATCACAAGCCTTTATTTGGAGGTCAGCGTAGTCCTTTCATTCTTTCCTCTATGGCCTTTCTCTACGGCCTCCTTCCCTGATGAGTCTATCGATCTCTAGCTGTCAACTTAATTGGTTATAATAGTACTTCATTCATTTTCTCATAGACCTCAAACCCTCCTGCTCCATAATAATAATACCTCCCCATTTTCTCTTGCTTCTTCTCCACTGTTCCCTTTAAGCCAATGAAGAACTCTCCGGTCCCAGTTAAATGATTCCCATTCACCCCTAGCAGGCCCGCTAGGCCATTTCATTCAATGTATTTGCCCACTGTGCATTTCTTTTCCTGCCTCACTGACCTCACTGCCCTAAAGTACCAATCTTTGTCAATGATAGTGCTGTAAAACAAGTGATATATGATATGAGAAAAATTACCACAGACAGCACTTTCTGACCAAAGTATGCTAGTGACGTTTGCTGCAAAATAAGCACCGAGGATACTGCCAGGGTCTAGGATGCTTGTTTAAAGAACAGGAAAATGGAAAAACGGTAACAAATGTATTGTCAACTTGAAATAAAATGCACATTCTTAAAACATTAACAAATAGGATCTTCAGGCTATTTTTATTGATATTGCAACTAAAGGATATAATGTAGAGTATGATATAGTTGTTTTTACTTGCAGTTCCAGAAGATTGCCCCTCGCAGTACTAGAAGACATGCTATTTCAAAAAGCGTCACGGAGGGAGCAGGAATTGAGAACCCAATGGAGATGAGGTGATAGCTGAAACAGAAGGTTTACGAGTGGGAAACATGAATGTGTCAGGAACGCACATAATCACATGAAGGGAACATAGTACAGACGTGGAACGCTCTGACATAGAGCAAAACCTAAACACAAAGAACATTGAAGGAATAGTGACACGGAGATTTTGGGTAAATGGGTAAAAGAGGATAACTGGAAAGAACTCGGGAATTACACAGTGCTGATATGAGATATGGAGACCAAGGCTGGAGTGACCAGAGCCGGTAGTGGCTGTAACAATATCCTATTCTCATGGATGCTTATTGGCATCCTAGCCGGTTGCCAGAGGGGTGGTCTGCAAACGGCAGCTATTGTTTGGATCTAAGCTGACCCAAAAATGTAACCAGCTTTGAGCAGAGCTCGACGTGACAAGAGAAACTCCAGCTAGACTTGTCAATAAACCCGAGATAGACACGACGAGAAAAACTTGAAACGGAACTCGAGTGGGGGAAACCCAGAGCAGACATTCCAGTGAGCCCCTTGCGTAGACAACACTGCCACCTAGTTGGATCCGAGGGGTTCTGAAGTATAGCGCCACTACGGGAAAATTGGAACAGGAATGGCAGCAGGGAAAAAAACAAAGTTGGCCATCAGCTCCGGGGGATTTGGGAAAGACAGCTTTGACTAAGAGAGATTAAGATAGACTTCATTGGAGCAGCAAATGGAGTAATATCTATTTTTGATTCAGAAGCCTCGTTAATTCCATTTTAACATCATCATTGTAAAGCACTTACATATATATATACCATCCAAAAAAAACTAAAGTATAGCTGGAAGTCAGTAAAACTAACTAAGATGGCATTAAACCTTTGAAAATATAAATATGGTGATTCATCCAACGTGAGACCTAACAATCCATCCGTGAAGTGTTCAGATAAATGGTAAATGGACTTGATCTGATATAGTTCTTTTCTAGTCTACCGACCACTTCAGAGTGGTTGGTAGACTAGAACTTCACAATGAACGCCTCGCACCTATCGAGCTACGCGGTGGGATATGAACCTGCAATGCTTGAATTCCAGGCGTGCACTTTACACGCTGAGCCACACCGACCAAGCCTGATGGTGAACATTGCATCGATCCTCTCCTCATTGAGAAAATATAAATTCTCTCTAATAAGAGAAGACCAGGAGAGGGCTTTAGCAGAGGATTTCAAATGTCTAAAAGATTAAATGAAAGCAGTGGAATCTGTGATAACAGACATTGAGGTTAAGGTGTCTTTTATCTTTGCTTAGTTTGATTAGGAAGTTCTGCAGGAACCCGAGTGCTAACTGATGACATTGGTTGGTATGTTTGATTTTACATCTAGGTGAACGCGATGTTCGCACAGCTGCCTGTTCTGACCTGCAACCTGGGATCCTTTCCAGAAAGACTGACCGGGCAGTAATGCTGGATGAGTGCACGGTTTATCCAATCTTATGTTGGGTTCTATTTGTAGAGATCCCACCGTTCCCTAGGGAGCCTACTGCGAGAATAAGAACAACAGGGAAATGCACTTTTCTTCTATCCAAATACAAATGTTGTTTGTTTTTGTTAATATTATTACATTACAGTGATCCTACTACTGTAATTACTATTACTGATCATTTCACACAGTTTCATAATTGCACGTGTATATCCAATTATAGACGTATTTTGCACACGCAAGCACGCACATATGTGATTTAAAGATACCCCACTTTCCCCACCCCCCCTACTCCTAATACTTTCTTACACCCACCCACCTGTTCTCAAACAATCACACACATCGTTGCTATGCTGGACTTCCGACTTTGTCTTCCACACTTGCTTTTCCTTTCCATCACAACACTCAAGGGCAAAATTAATACTCGACCCAATTCTAACTTTAAGTCACGAGATCACCTTCATTCACAAGTAACAATGTCAAAGGTCTTCATAGTCCTCTGAAGAAGAAGAAAATCCTTCATCGGTTAAAAAAGGCCCACCCTCAGATCACATTTTTGCAAGAGACCCACTTTTTAGAAATAGAACACGAGAAGCTAAAATAAAATCCTGGCCAAATCATTTCACTCATTACACCAATCAGGTAGAAAGGGGGGATCTATTTGGATATATATGTTAATTTCACAAAAAGCTAAATCCACAAAGATGACGGAGGGAGCTTTATTCTGGTAAAAGGCTTCATTGATCAAATACAAGTTTCTTTTACAAGCATTTATGCTCCAAATGAAGATGAGCCTGGCTTCATTAGTACAACTTTTACCACATTCCTACAGCTGAGCTCTGTTATTTCACTGCTAGGGAGGGATTTCAACCGTGTTACGTCGCAGCCTGGACAAGCTCCCTCAAAATCTCCCACTTCTAGAATGAGTAAATTTGTTATAATTACTAAATGCCAAACAATGCACAGTAACACCTATCTATTGAGACGCGTCAATGAAATCATCACAGGAGTTATTCATACTGATCAGACAAGGTTTACAGAGAAAGGTACTCTGGGGACTATATCAGGAAGCTATTACATTTAATGACTTATCCAAAAGTTAAGAAGAAGGAAGCAATGCTATTATCCCTTGGTGCGCAGAAGGCATTTCATCAAGTATTCTGGTAAAACTTTAAACACCGAAATGATTCCAATTTGACCTTCATTTGTTAAATTGGATAAAAACAACATTTTCTTATTCACAGGCTGCTGTTAAAATACATGGAGTGCCATCAGATAGGTTTACCTTGAACAAGGCTGCAGACAGGGTTGCCGTCTATCCCCCCTGCTGTTTGACATTAGCATCGGGCCACTAGCACAGTTATTAGAGATGATCATGACATAAAGGGACTGACGGTAAATGAAGAACACAAATTATCCTTACATGTAGATGATGTGCTTTTATATATAGCCGGACTAACAACCACCTTAAAGGATTTTAAAGGACCGTATTTCCACGTACGAGTACTTCACTGGTTATAAAGTAAATATGGACAATACGCAGGCAATACATATAAATTGTAGAATTCCTCAAACATTTTAACTCCAGAATGCGTTTAAATAGCCTAAAGACGGCATGAGATATCTTGGCATTCAAATCCCCCCGTTGCTCGGTAATATTTACGATGCATATCTCAAAAGCATTATTCAAAATATCAGTAGGGATTTGGACCAGCGGTCAACACTTCCCCTGTTACCGTTCGGCTATATGGAGAGGATATGCATGAATGGGCCACCCAAGCTTCTCTATTGATATCCCTGAATTACAGGGAATTAGACTAAAAAGATATAAGATATCATTTTTGAGCGGCACAATTTAATCCTTTAACAATATGGATTCTGGATCTTACATCCATTCACCAGCTTAACAGAAAAAAAGCAATACAGCGTGTGCCTTCAAGTCAGGCATCGTGAGTTCGATCCCACTGCGAAGCGCCAGGAAGAGCATTAATCCCCCATGCTAAGAAAATATGAGGTATAAAGTCTGCTGAGTGGTAACCAGACCAGAAGAGTGCCATTTGCCTTGAGTGAAATTTAATTCATTCAAGTATTTTGTCCTCTCCTTAGATGCTCGTTATGTATGTCAGTGTCCTATCCACAAGATCTCGAACAACGTTTCTAAACTTCTGTCTGAATCCAATCCGACGGCCTTGGACAGCGTATCCTCACTCTAGTGTCTTTAGACTTTTTTTCTCTATTACGACCATTCAAGATGAGAAGACTGGGAAGACGGGACAGCTTATTCATTTTAAGCCGTTGTGAACTGGCAAAGTTTGGATAGTTTGCACTCCCGACAGTCCAAAAGATCCTCAGGTCGCTCCTTAATATCACACGAACGGTGCCCGTCAATAAGAATCTGCACAATTCAAAATACCTTTTGCAAATCATGCAAAAGGCAGTCTTTATTTAATGTTTTTCTTTTAACTGGGTATGGAAAAGTGGCTCTCCAAGGGCCATACAAGATATGTGGACGCAGCTAGAGACAAACCTTATCCTTATCCCATCCAATACTGTGATCTGACCGGACCTGTGAATGGATAGCACGGCTTTGGCTAAGGTCTGGGTCATCCTCCTACTGGTGGTTGAAAGACAAGAATAATGTCTAGGTGCCTCTTTGCCACTCGAGTGGTTGTTAGAGGCATCAGCCACACTCGGCCATCCCTTTCAGGGGATCATTGATAAAGTACCCTGGAAGCACCTCTTTGATAACTTTATTCATGTCTGAGATCCCTGGCTTTGACCGCCTGCTACGCGAGTCATTCAACTGCCGTACAAAAGGTAAAAGATATTGTCAAAGGCTGAACTCCAGCAGAGTTAAAGGTTGGTTTGTGGTAGGACAACAAGCTAGTCAAGAATAGATTCAACTGGTAGTAGCCGCTCTAAAGACAAAACCCAGGGGCTCTGCTGCTTTTTCCCCGTTATCAGAAGGAAAAAATGCCATCGCCAATCTCTTAAGCATTTTCAGAAGGGTCTTTATGTGGTCATCCAGTATTTTCTTGGGAATACTGATTTTTCAAAAGGCGACCATCAGGCACGGGCCAGTCAATAGCTCCAGCAGGGGTCTTGGATGTCTGCTGCCCACACGTCCTTCTGCAAGAATTCAATGAGAAGTGTTGCAGCAGGAGCAGGAGAAGACAGGCTCACGGTTGCAATGCCAGAGTTTGACTGGACTATCAAATTAAGTCAAACTATAGGCCGTGATCTGTAAACAGTGTGACTTATTTCCTTTTTCAAACACATTCTTGGATCGCAGTTCAAAAACTTACACATCGGTAGTTGTGACAGAAAGTTTCCAGTTTCCTCCATGTGTAAATGTCAATGAAACATTTTCTTTGATTAGACTTTTGTGTTCGGTCTGTGAAGCTCTCCTGCATATTGTTCTTTGTTTGGCAGATGGACTTGTTCTTGTATGCGCTTTTCTGGTCTAGCGACCACTCGAAACGCTTTAGAGGGAATGCCACACATCTACCGAGCCACCGCGGCGGGACGAGAACCCGCTACGTCTGATGTCCAGGCACACGTTCTGTTCTCTGCCGTTTGCAAAACTAATTCATGTGGGGTTTATTTAGTCAAGTGCGACTGAAATCACTGATCAACATGCTCACAATCTACTCTGCTTTTCAGGAGTTTTCACAGCAAGAGCGCTGTTCCAATTTATCCAAATGTAAAGCATTTATTTCTACTTGCATCATTTTGATTGGAGTTAAAATGCTGCGTTTGATCAGTGACTTAAAAACAAGCTCATCAAGTTTAAAATCGGTGCATTTTAAACTATTAGCAAGGATACCTAAATTTCGCCATCACAGTTGCATCTGATCCAAACGGCTTGCGACTTAAAAGACTAATTTGAAAGACTTTTACCGACCTCGACTCTTACTATCGAGACGATGGTCTGAGTTTTGGGTCAGATCATCACGTGGTACTAAAGCACAAACAAAAATCATGTGCTCAGTCTCTGGAGGTACTGGGCAGCTCTTAAACAGCTGAGTTATCAGCCTTAAAGGGATTTCCATCTGCAACTGAACGCATCCCAGCTGCCTCTGTCCATGGTCCTTAACGCTCCCCATGGCCTTGACTTCATAGAAGTATCCATCACTGTGCGTCTCCAAGCACCACAAACTGCCTCAGAGAAGGCCATGCACAAAGCATTAAAGGGCAAAACCATCAAATTGTGCAAAAAATCAAAATCAGTAAAATAAGTCTAAAATAATATCACACAATAGTAGTCTACGTAACTTATATCGGCCTTTCAATAGTGGATTCAAAACTTAAAAAACATTGTAAAACTGGTGACAAAGACTTACGAGTCCCTACGAGCAATAGGAATTCTCAACTGCGTAAAAACTTCCTCCAACTAATAAGAACCTAAGTGGAAATCTGACACGCAGCACCAAAGTATGCATGTATGCATATTTGAAAATACAAGATTACGACTATTCCGAATGCAATGCATAAAGCTTAACATGCATCCTCACTAGATTTTATGTACATGCATGAATACACACGCACGAGCACGCACGCAGAAAACCAGCCTCTGCCTAACATCCCAGAGAGAGCCTGAGGCAGGCCCATTGACAGACCAGCAGCCAGTTTCGGTCTGATAAGCATCGCAAGTCAGTTTCACACATTCTCCCACGGCATCTCCTCAGCTACAGCCCAGCTTCAGCAGGCAGATGTGGGCTCACTAATTCCAGCAAAACCATTAATATACAGTATCTGTGCTTGCAATGAGCAGCTGCGTGGCCAACCTCCTTCACCATACGTTCAATCAACGGAGGGTCGACACTGCATGGGAAGTTGCATGCGCCTCTGGATCACATACTGTGCCGTCAATGCTTAGGCTTAATCCAATTCAGCTCTTCTGTGTGTGTGTGTGTGTGTCAGCTGAAACGGTAGCTATGCTGTACCTGCTATCGCTGACCAACGCAGTTACTCCAGCCTTAAGCCAAGATACGTCAGGGTAAGTGAGCAGCAATGGCTAGAAATCTGGACTCTCATCTGCCAAGGAAATTAGCTAGTCTCTCAGCAATCACTAATGGTTACTGGGGTACATTTGTGCACGAGTTCTCATTCTAAATCACCATTAGCATAACCACTTTCATATGCATCAATTTATAGAATGAGAGTGTTGGTTTGTGTCTGTATGGATATGCATGTGTGCTTTTGTGTGTGCATATGAGAGAGAGAGAGAGAGAGAGAGAGAGAGAGAGAGAGAGAGAGTATGTGTGCACGTGCATCCCCACACGTGTGCATGTGTGCTCCGTTTCTGGGCACGGCACGTGTACGAGGTTAGTGGGAGGAGTCCAGAAGCATTATCGTGGTCAAAACACGGCGCAAGAGAAATCCTTATGCCACCATTAATGCTTATATTCAGTGTATCAACTTTCATCTGTTATGGTCTGGCTCATTAGCTAAGCGTGGTTTGCATGCTCCTCATGTCTTTCTGCGGCATAATGGGCCACTGACAACTGGAACGTGAGTTCCAAGTGACAGAGGGAATGAATGGCAGAGAGGAAAAGAGAGCAGAATATTAAAGCATAAACAGAAAAAAGAGAATGGGAGTGGGGAAGAAGAAGCGAAGGTAATCATGAAAACAATCTGCAAGGGGGAGAAAAGGGGAAGACAGATCAAGCCAGGAAATGGGATGAAGTTTAAAAAAAAACATGATGGAAGGA
>OMLC01067506.1:0-11250 GCA_900302585.1 Regalecus glesne | reverse complement strand
TATATAATTTTTGTTTAGCTCAAATATGGAACTATAAATGCTGCATTAATGTGCATATATTTGAAGTTCACTGTAACCTGTGGTGGTCAGTATGATTATCTTGCATCTTAAACTATATGCTGGGATTTTGGTCTGTATATGGTAATATTGGAAGCTAGACAGTTCATTAAAACATTAACCATGGGTTGCTTTGGTAGGTGGAGGTGGGTTCCCGCACTGTCCTGGCCATCATGGGTGAGGAAGAGATGGTTAATAACGTCACCGGAAGTCTTAAACTGCTCTAAAGGAGGTGCACACTCATGTGCATGGCGTTACAAGTGCCATCGGGGCAAGCAGCAGAGGGCAGCATTGTCCAAGCAGCAGAAAGGTCTTGGCACACGAATGCCTAACATGATAACATGAAAAAAGAAGAGGAAAACAAGACATGTCCCAACACCAGACAAGAAATACACCCTGCCATTTTATTTTATTTTATTCCTCGTCTAAGCGACACAAGTGAACGCTGGGACTGCCTCTTCAGATTGGAGCTAGAAGGAAGCAGTACACACACACACTCACACACACACACACACACACACAAATAACACTGCTTTATATAAATTGCCACCATTGAAGAGACATCCTTTCATAAAAATTTAGAAACCTCACACACATTCTGTTCAGTTTTCCCATTCAAATAAAAATAAGGAAATTCCCTCTTAGAACATAGTATATTAAGGTGGCGGTCCGCTGTTTTTATTTAAGGAGAAGCATACCAAGTAATGTTTGTAAAAGCCCATAACAGATACAGATTCTTCCTGTAGAGGTATCTAATCCTCAGGAAAGGGTGATATGTTAAAGTCTTTCCCCATGTTAAAATGCTACTGTATGTATGTGTGTATATACAACTGTTCTCCCAAACTTCCCTCTCATTTAGGAAGTACTGCATTACTTACTGTCGAATGGCTCTCATTTGTTTACATGTCTTTTAAGGCCATATACTTTATAATCTGTAGTGTGCCATCCTTATGGTCTGTACAGTAACTTGCCTCTGTCACTTTGGTTTGTTTAGTTTTTTATGCGAATGGAAGAAAGAAAATCAAACTGAAGCTTCTTTTGGAAGAATTTCTAGATTCCATGACTCGATGAATAAGGAATTCTGCTGAAGTGAAACAGCTTCTTGGTCGATGTCTGTGTCCCACCAAACTCACTTAACTTGTGGATAATAGTTGGTTTTCAGTGATGCATTTGTCAGCTGGAGGACCCTGGACTGGGCAGATGTACGCCCTAGTAGGCCTGTGTTAAAATTGTATCAGACTTAAAGGTAAAATGCCCTTAAATCATCAAAAATACATACGGTGTGTTTGCCCACCTTGATTTTCCGTTTAACATTTTCAGAGCCGGAAGCGCCAGTCTGAGTCGAAATGAGTAGCTCGATTCTTACAGAGGTCTTATTTTACTGGACTTTATTAAACACGGCAGTGTCATGCATGCAGTCTGAAATGAATATATCCTCCGTGACGACGGAAATGCAAGCTTCTGTGTCGTTCACACGCTGACACGTCTTTGTTATTCCAACATGTGTTTGTGAGTTCAGACCGTGGAGACTATTAAACTTCATCCAGCCGGCCTGAGTAACAGTGATGACTCGTGGTTCTTTGTTATTTACAGTACTGGGTATGGCATCTGCTCGGTGATAGTGGAAATTAGATCGATGATTATTGTCGGTTGCAAACGTTACGCCACCACTGACTGCATTGGGTTTGGTCCTCGGGTTAGTCGGGCCCGATGACATTGCATTTCCCCGCAGTAACAATGGGAGCATTGAGAAAAAAAATCATGATACCACGGCAGCCTGCACTTCACAAGAGATGGTTATCGCCTGTTCGTTCTTGTTGTCATTTCCTTCCATTAAGACAATGCCATTTAAAATTAAGCAAAAGTCGACGAAAATATACTAGAAAGACTGCATTTTAACTACGGGTGGCTTGATGTGAGGTAAAACCGGAAACGCACGCTGTTCCGGTTATTTCAAGATTCAAGAACTTTATTGTAAATGTAAAAGAAGGAAGACATGGCAACTGAGTCGGGCTCAAATGGTGCATACAGATCAGCACCATCACATCGGAATGCGATGTTGATTGGTTTTGGCAAATGGCAAAACAGCTCCCTTTGACAGATAAAGCACAGACGTGGAGGACATATCCAGGATTGGGCAATACGAATGTATAACGAGTATACCTCGTAAAGAGCTGTCGGTGAGCATAAACTGAACCGGGACTGATACGGATAACGCATTTGGATTATTTAGTATACTGCAAAAGATGCAAAAGTGGAAAGGAAAATGGGACTTTTTAATGGGGCGGCATGGTTTAGGAGGTAATGCGGTCGTCCTGTAATCGGAGGATTGGTTATTTAATCCCCGGCTCCTTTAAAAAAAGTGTATCGAACTGTTCATGAGCAAGAGGATGAATCCCCTTAATTGCTTTGGGACGATGGGTGAAAATTAGCTTGGTGGCTAATTTATATTCCTACTGCTTATTAATACGAATTATCCAAATAAAATTATTCATATCCATTTCCCAGAAGATAACACATGTTGCAGTCAGTGTGAAACAAATAAACAGGATATGCGCATACTTATGATATTGTACTTTCATCCTAATATGCTAATACTCATGTACTTCCAGACAAGCAGCGTGTGCAACTACCAATGCACTGACACTCTAATTACATATACACCAGATGTTGTACACGGTGCTACCATGCGTCATTACTCGTTGAGTTTTAAAATAGACTTTTGGCTGCAATCGTGACATTATACAATTTAGCTTGTTATGTGCACTTTGTTGACATTGTAGCACCACGCAATATCCTCATCGAGATTCACTGTTCCTGCCGTTCCAACACCAGCCACTGCAACATATGACGTCGGACAGCTCTCATATAAGCCAATCCCTAGTCACTTCCAAGTCCCATGACACCGAAAACACCAATCACGTTCCCCTGAGCCCCTATTCTCCTCGTCCACACGTCTACGTCGTTTTAGTCCTGAAAATAACAAATAACGCTGTTTAAATTTATTCTCTTCAATCCATGGTTGAAAAAAGGTAGCCTTTACATCAGCGGATTTCTCCCAAAATTCCCCAGATTCCTCACCACTGAACACTAAAATTGTAATTGGATACGATCCCATCCTTGCACAAGGCTCTCGTAAATCCAATGCTTGATTCTAAAACACACTGGACGCGTTACTGATGTGGGGACACTTTCAATATTTTGTCCTATTTTTCACGCGTGTTGAAAAAGGCACTGATTTTGGACAGCGAGGAAGTTCGAGTAGGTGGGACCAGTGATAAATAGATTCAACCCGAAGAGCGCCGGTCATCTTCCCTGTCCAATCCCTTCGCACGATCCTACAAGAGCGACACCTCCTCTCCCATTATTTCTCTTGGGTCGGGTAGACCCAGTAGGACGGCCCTACCCTTGTTGTCCCTGGACCTGGGCCCTAGAGACCCCGTGTAGCATTGCTGGGTAGCCTATCTGATCTGATAAGGACGGAGCTCTTCCATGTTGAATTGTACCCACAGATAGACAAAACAATATAATCCCACTAAGGAATTAGGATCAACTCCACGGCATCTGCATTTAATAGTGAGCATTATCCCAAAATGTGAAGGAAACATATATCCGACTGTGTGTCAAATGTACTCCCGGGGTAACATCCACACCTCGTTCGCCTGCCTGTGTGAGCCACCAGTACATGTAAAGTAAACCGGAGCCGGGTTACAGCATTCCTCTGAACAGAGCACTCCCCCAGTGGCGCAGACACGGTGGGCGAAAAAAGCTCAGGGCCCCTCTTCAGCCAATCCCGTCGCCGTACGCTCGATTTTCTATCTCGACTGACATTTCCACGACCAATGAACACACGCAAGAGGACGTGCACTGGCGTTGAGGCCCCGCCCGTTGACAGAGCCCCTGCATGGTCGCCTAGGAAACCCCGTGGCGTGGTTGTGTGTCAGTGTCGATGGGACCCGCGGTCGATGCCGGTGGTGGAGGGGGATGGGCGGCTCTGCGAATGTGAGGACCCTAGACAGAACCAGAGCCCTGTACCACATAGAGCAGCCTATAACCCATTTTATAAATATCGACTATAAATAAACAAACACTTACAAATGGAGTAAATCAACGGGGATTTGTCATGTGCACTCAATGGAATCACTTCACCCGTGCTGGACGGGGATTTTAACTTTCTGCCCATGCGTGGGGGACGTTGATAAGTTTGTTTGCCACTACTGGAGCTGGAGCTACTTTCCTGGGGCGGAGGGTGCAGGAGATACCGAGGCTGTAGTGCAGGCCTAGTGGTCTGGCTGGATTTTTATGGTGGATTACTCGGAAACTCTTACAGGCCGTTCATGAAATCACCTCATTTGTCCTGGTGTGGAATGCCTCTTTAGGTGAGTGTATCCAACATTATTTGTGTCATTTGTCAGTTGTGGCACCCTTTACAGCTCAAGGCTGGGGCAGAAGTGCAGCACACTAACCCATGTTTTCAACAAGGCAAGGTGGCTAGGTTAGCAAGCTAGCAAACGTAGCTAGCAAAAGATTTGACGTTTAGTTGTTTGTTTCGTTTTATTTTTCAAACGACATGTTTATTTTCCTTCTAAATGCTTCGTTGAACAGTTTTGGGTGTTTTTGCCTTGCTCTATTTCTGATCCTCCCGTGTTACTGGGGCTGCCTAGCCAAAGCTGCACTAGGTTGTCTGTGCTGAAGGCTGATCTTCATGGTTTTTGACTGGGTTCCTCGCATTATCTTTTGTATGATGGCTTTATTTTCAAACTAGTATAGCTAAATACACTAAAATAACCGTAAAAAAATCCTAATTGCTTACCACCATGCTCCTATAAGATGTTGTGCTTACTCAATTCTGCAACAGTTTTCATGAGTTTCACTGACTGAAGTACTATAACAGGGTTGTATTAACGCAGCTAATATCCCAAGATAGTTTTATTCTCTGAGATTAATCAAATCGTAAGTTGTATACCTCAATGGCTGTCATACTACGATTTCGATACCCAATTTTGGGTCAGCCATCAACTCTCATCATTTTTTAGCACACTCCACGTTGGAGCAAGTTTAACGCTGCAGTGGTTATGGAGCCACTCTCCCCTGTCAAAATACCAGGCGCTGGGTATAGTTTCGAGCTTGGGGGAATGGTACCTAGTCATGATTTGAGCCCAAAATAGTCACCAGATCTGATGTGCAGTTGCCTTCTAGTCCTGTCAGCCCAGTCAAGGTGATGTATAAAGTCAGCTATAGCCCCCCAAAAAAGATTTGTTGTAGTGATCTGCTGCACATTAACACGTTTTGGGTGTTTTTAGGGAACCGCAAGACTATCGAATAAAGGTGATGGCAGATGCTACATTTGAGTCTTAATTTCGGAGACCCCTCACACGCCACCATATGCACTTCAGTTTGCAGACATACTTAACAGTGCTATGCTAGCCAGTTAGCTAACTTTTTGGATGTTCTCCAGTTGATTGTGTCCTTTCGTCGATGTTGTATCTCCCACATCGCGTTGTGTGTGCTCACCACGCCGGTTTGGCTTTAGTCGACGTGTTCATACAAAACCCAAGTTACTTATGTAATGCATCGGAAAGACTGACATGTTTTCGTGTAATAAAAATACCACAGCGTTCTCGTCACAGTGTTTACATTGTACATGTTTATTCGGTTATTGTGTCCTTTCTTTTAAACCACCTCGTACAGAAGTGATGTGAGCAGAAAGGGTGGTTTAGGTGGTGTTTTTGTTATTATGGCTCCCAGTAATGTGGGGATGCAGCGATCAAAACCAGAACTCATGAGTGGTGACTTGCTTTTCTTATTCGTCTTCACCTCCCCCCACCTACCAACCCCCAACCTCTGTGGCGGTTAAGAGAAATGGGTGGATTTTTGTTTGAGGCAAGCTCGCCTTTCCTTTTTTAGCCTCGGATTCTTCTCCCCCCCTCATTTATTTCAACGTGTGAGTAAAAGTGCCATTGTTGCCCGAGAACGTAACCCCACGATTACAGCTCTTTAAGTTTCGGTGGTGTAATAACTATGAGCGGATGGGCCTCTCTTTCCTCTTGAGGGTTTATGTCAGGCATGATGATGTCTGTTAAATCACATAAGCGAGCAATAAAAGAGGAAAAAAAGCGTTCACAGCCATTACTCCAATGATCTGTGTTAACTTCTTGGTGTAGGCGTCACCTTTTACATAATGTAAGTCACTCATCATTTCTCGACCCGAATTTGATAAAACAGAAAATTAAAGGTTCCCCCCATAAATCGTGGCCATCTCGATCTTGGGAATATCACTGATGAATATGAAGTGCTCACGATATTGATTTGTGGAAGCTAACAGGACCCAGTGCGTTCTAGTGCATCAATGGCTGCCCTAACCTTCGCCTGGCTCCTTGCTTAGCTGTACCACGTAGACTTGCATTGTGCTATGCACCGTCGGACCGTTGCCCCAAGCGCCAGAGTACAGCGCAGTGGAGACGGCATAGTTTAAATAGGAGACGTGTTCTCTCTCTCTCCCCGTCTCGCTGTCTCTCTCTCTCCCCCCTCCGATTTTCGCTCGCCTGGGTTAGGCCAATGAATGTGCTTCCGGATGTGTGACGACCTCGCCAGAGCCGCTGTTTGTGCCCTGCGTTTGACGTGTCATTTGAAATGATTGTGCTCAGACACAGCCGGTTTTATTTCAATACTCTAGATCATGATAACGTGACAATTCTCTTACTTTGCCCTCACACACGATGATTAGTTTAGGTGGATGTTCTGATCTCAGATATTCGAATTAGCTGAGATTTTCTAAATTAGGATAGCTGGCAGCTCATCTGTGTTGGTAATATTCTTACATTTTATAACAAAGAGTCATTAGGAGGGTGTTTACAGTCTCAAATGTTAGCATTATTACAAGGATTTGAGATTGGCACAAGTAATCCCTTTCTCACGATACTTACCAAGTGATCTTTGTTACCCTGGTTGCTCAATTGCAATAACATGACCCTATTTCAGTTTCTTTATCAGGTGGGCCCTTTGATCGACAAACGATCCATGTTAAATGACTTTTTTGCCGTGAAAGTGGAGGGTAATGGCAACTACAGATTAGTTGGTGTTTTTCCTCAGCAGCTGTCAGCTTGGTTTTACCAAAGATTACACTGATGGTTAGGTGTACAGCCAACACTAAATGTTTGGTTAATCCTGAGCACTGTTGGGAGCCAGATTGCAGCACAGTGAGCCCTGTATTCCTATTGGTCGCCACTCACATTTTCGAAATATGTTTCACATCTTTTAATAGCATGTGCGCACTGCATCCTGCCAGTCTGGCCACTCATAACCGGTGGAAATATGAGCCCTTCACCCCACCCACCACCAACAACCCCCCCTTTGCCACAGCCCCTCTTGTTATCTACAACAAATGCTGTGTTTCCCAAAGCTCACTATTTGAGACAAAGGCGAATACACAGATCCATAAGAATTGCTGGGGGAATGTGGGATACCAGGCAGGGATACAAGAAACTGCCTCCATGGGAAAACTGAGAATGTGCTGGCTTGACGATGTATTCTGCCACTTGTTGCTGTTACAAATCGACCCAATAATTTGTTATTTTAGTCCATCTAAAGCAGCTTCATGTAAAGATGTGCTATGTGCTCTATATGTACGTACGTGTCTAATGAGAGGGACGATACACCATTTTTCGACTATAGAGGCTCGCCTGTTAGCCATGCGTATGTCTGTCTGTGTATAGGATGTGGAATTTCTCCCCAAATGTGGGCCTCAGGAACTTTGGAGATCTGAGGAATGTGCAGACGGAGGGGTTAGTCTGGTCTGGTCCTCCGTTCACATAGGAAATACAGTCTCTCTTTCACATGCATGTGTGCTGAGCACTTGAAAACTAAAGTAATCATTTAACTGTTGGATAGCATGCCCTTCGAAATCACTCACACCCAGTAATTAGAATGAAAAGGAGACATGCTCCAGATGTGGTTTGTATGTGTCTACACGACGAGGAGTGAGCAGAGTCCTGGTTCATTTCCAAAACAGGAAGACAGTGTTCTATCACAGCGCAGACGGCTCTAGGAGCGGGGTGATAGAGGGAGAGGAATGTTGCTGTGAGGAACTGGAAGGGAAGAGAAAAATGTCTGTTTTTTGCCCTCTATTTGTGTGCTCATAACACTGCTGTTAATTGCAGGGAAGGTGTAGTGGCTCACATGTTAATAGGGTGGTCCATTGTTCCTGTATGAACGTCGAGTCTGGTTTGACTCCCTATATGGGAGATTAGGGGTTAAGTTGACAATACACCACGAGGTGGTTGCCAATATTTGATCTCAAAATTGTAGTTTGACTCTTCTGCAGTGTTAGCTTATATGGTAAATGGTGCAGGCTTCTCGGTGGAAACTTCTTGTCTGTTTTGTGAAGGGAAAAAAAAGTCCAAACCATCCTCCAGTAATGTGAGCTCATCTCAAGCCTTTTCGGGTTTTCTAATGTACATTTTTGTCATTTTCTATATAAATGTCATAATTGTACATCTGCTTTTACGAGTTTAAATCGGACTCTGCTTGTGACCCTGTCTCCACAGTTACCTTGCTGCTTCTGAATATCCCTGTGGAATGAAATGAGTACCTATCTATATTTCTTTCTCACTCCCTGTCTATTTTCTGTCCAGCAGCAGCAGCTGCTGTGTGTTTTGTTGCTCACTGGGTTGCACAATGGGGTTAAAAACAAGTCATTGTGATGCCTGCCTCTCTGGTACCCTCCCATTGGTCCAGGAACTCGGCAGCTGGTCCAATGGATGTCGTTGATTCCTTGGCTCTGGGGGGGGTATTGTGGAGTGCTGTGCTGGGTAATTCTGTTTTGTGCCGAGAAGCAAGGCTTCTTGGGAGAATAATGAGGGCGGAGGAGGAGGAAGCGGCTGGGAAAAAAACAAGGCTGAAAGTGGGAGAGGCGGGCTAGTGAGCGAGCAAGCTACGTAATCATCTTTGCCTGTTGTGACTTCTCTCCTCTCTGGTTCTCTCTCTCGTCCTCCCTCTCCTGTTTTTCTTATCACACCCTTGTGTTCTGTACTTCATTCCTTCTTGCAACGCACAAGAGCTACCTACCTACTCTGGCTAAAGGAGCATTTCCTCGGTTCGACAGTCAGCCAAATGTTTATCTGTTGGAGAATAGAAACTGAATAATATTCAGCTCTTGTCTCCACCTTTTTGAACTGCTGGCAGCCATTTTAGGTTTCACTACATTGACCCCTCCGCTGCCGCCCCTCCCGTCCCCTCCTCTCCTCCCACCCTGATCTCTCTGTGTCATGTAAGTAAACAGGACAAGAAAGGAGACTAGGCGAAATAATGGCCAATTACCTTGGCAGGTCGAAAGCAGGATTGAAAAAGGCACAGACACATTTCTGAGTTTGTTTGCTCAAAGGGTGTTGTCATATGGTTAGAGAGCAAATACAGAGCAGGAAGGGGAAGGAGAAAAAAACAACTGAGGGATGCTTTTGCACCAAAGTCAATCTACTCGACATCAAACCCTTCCACAGTAGCCTTGTTCTGTAATGTGCAACAGCAGTGCTGAGAGGGAAATCTGCTACCGCCGAGTTGAGTTTTTTTTTTTGGACAAGGCTCTTACTCTGCAACCTCATTTAAGGGTTTCCTGTCTTTCCCCTTTTAGACTAGCCAGGCCTTCTTCATAGTTATTAACTGGTTTTAAAACTGGTTTGAACTTGAACTGGCGCACTCTCCTCTGAACCTTTTGAACCCAGGTTTATCTCCCTCAAATCTAGAATTTGATCCAAACTACACAAAGATGGTTTTGTTCAGATACCCAGTCTTTTTTGAGTGAATCATTTACCTTGAAACAGTACCACTTTTTTCTCATTTATTATCAGGAGCTTAGGAGAACACCCAGGAGAGGGAATAGCAAGACAGGCCCCTCAATGATTCAAAATGGCTGCTCGATTTCTTTTGTTTTTTCTTCTTCTGTCAGCAACGCCTCCTAATCTAATGTTGGCTTACATCTCCTTATGTGTTGTTCTTTTAGGCTTTGAACGATGGGCTGAGGTAGAGCCAAGGCCAACTCCTATGTCTCGCTGTATAACAGCGTTGGCCGAAAGAGGAAATGGAAATGTCATGTAAATGTGCATTTGTCATGCAGTGAGATCACGTGGTGCGAGACGGTGAGAGGGCGTCTCTAAATGTTATGCCAGAGCGTGAACTTGATTTGAGAGAGGCTAAGTTTTCCCTTTGTGCCTGTGCTTGACTACCTACTGCAAAAGAATCCACTCTCGCCACATGTTAAAGTGGTTTTAGTTTAGATGGTGGACAGCCCCTTGATTGTAAGACTGAAAAATGATACGGCCCATGTGTGTGAGATCCTAACCGAAACCCTATCGCTTTACTCTACCTTTGTTATTGAAATAGATTCTCTTTTATTCCTGAGGGGTTTTTTTTCCCTTGGTCTTGGCTGGGTATCCTGATAACAGTTAATTTGTTTAGTGACCAGAGGGGCGGTGCATTGTCAGTGTGACTAAGATGAAAAAGAGCAGGTCAGACACCGCTAGTCAAACCTGAACTGGCTCTTTTCTCCCGTCCTGCTGCTTCGGGTTACTATGGAGCCTCAAATGGCCGGTGACTCGTTTGTTTGCCCTGAAACAGATGATTGATTTTTGTGTCACACTAGCCCTTCTGTCAGCCACCCTCACTCCCTCTTGGCCTCCCCTCCCCACAGCCTCCCTTATAGCACCCATTTGGCCTTTGTTCTCCATTATTTGGCCCTCAACGTCGGTCTGGTCTCAGTCCATTCAGGCAGCTGGACGTTGTTGTGTTAATGGGCAGGCTGCACAACACCTTGTCCTGTAATTTCTTTACATTGTCAAGGCGAGAAGTGTTGGTGGTGGTGGGGTTAATGTGTGTACATGTAGGTTTTTCATTGTGGGAAATGGCCGGCCACTCTCTCTATTGCCAACTTGTCTCAGGAGGGCTTTCAGTTGGCTTTGATAATTCATATCTCTTTTTGTTCTGGTAGATTTGTTTGTCCCAGGTTGACTGTAGGGAGAAAAAGTAGCCAGTAAAAAGAAAGGAAAGGATTCCCTTATCAGTCCCACAAGGGGAAATTAGGATTTCTCTGCATTTTTGACCCATCCTATTGTATAGGGGCAGTGAGCTGCCAACATTTGACGCCCAGGGAGCAGTTAGGGGTTCACGACCGCTCTACCCACTGAGCTATGCCGACCCCAT
>OMLC01067503.1:0-10000 GCA_900302585.1 Regalecus glesne | reverse complement strand
AATGAATGAATACTAGTAACCAAACAGCTTTCAGTGTGTGTGTGTGTGTGTGTGTGTTTTGACTACCTTTACATGATGGAAGTGCCTTGTCCCATACAGGCTTGCCGTCATGTCCCAAGACACAGGTGATGGTCGCCCCGCCAACGGTCGTGTAACCATGGTGACAGTTGTAAGTGACCTGGGAGCCGAGTTTATAGTCATAACCTGTCCGACTGCCATTCATTATGTTACCAGGATCAAAGCAGGCCTCTCTTGGTTTTTCTGTGGAGAACAAGAACAAAAAAGAAAAGATTGTGTATTGGATGTAGCCAGAACCAGAGGGATATGGTTGCTCCATTAATACATAAATAAATCTCCTGTTATAGGGACAGTGCATATTAATGAACATTTAGATTCAAATGTCAGCTTTAGCCCCCAGGATCATTTTCATCTGTTGTCCCAAGGAGTTAGGGGGTCAGTGTCTTGCTCAAGGACACTTCAATACACTTTCTGAAGGAGCCTGGGAACCAATCTTCCCATTACTAGACAACCAGCCAACTTCCTGAACTATTGTGCCCCTCATACCTCCATGGGCACATATGCTCTATCTCAAGCCATTTGATAATTTCAGGGTTAAACGTGTCCATTTCAAATTTCCTATGAGGAAATGAAAGAGGATAATTGTGGCAGAAAAAGCACATGTGAGTGGTTGAGTGACGAAAAAAGCACTAGATAAAGAAAAAGTCTATTTGTCATTTATCCAAGGACTCAAACAGCTAATGTTGGTAATTGCACTAATATTACATAGCATTACATTAAAGGCAGATGCTCTCATCCGGAGCAATGTATAACAAGTGCATTGGGTCAAGGTACAAATAAATAAGCAAACACATTTCTTTTATCAGTTTAAAATACATTTTCCTCTTTTTCTACCCAAAATGAAAAGATAGATGGTATAGGATAGAGACAGCAGTGTAAGTGACCAAGCCCCTTTCTGACATGAATTTAGATATTTGGAAGATTACCTCGTTTGAAATGGCTTTCGGAAATGCTTCTTTTAAAATTGATATCAAATGGAGATATGAAAACACGCTGTTTATGGACATTTGCACCAGCCAGCACAGTATAAGTTTAAACAGGCAAAAGGGGAATAGCAGTGATTACATCGGGTAAACCAAACAGACACTGTCCAAGAGGATGGTACAACACAGATATGTCACGCCAGTGGCCACTCTTTCAAGGATGAGGATGTTCACATTTTTGATAGGAAAGAACGCTGGGAGTCAACAGGCAGGCTATCAGAGTACATCTATCATCATCTGACAATGCTGTGATTTCAGATATTCCCCAACCATCTGTAAATAGTACTCATTCCCATTGTAAATCCACTCAATGGCTAATTTGCATATGAAACAACCTGTATAGGTTGCCAGTCCATCACAGGGCAGAGCACTTAGGGGAACAGTGTCTTACTCAAGGGCACTTTGACACACTTCTCTGCAGGTACTGGGATCTAAATTGGCTTTCTGTGCAGGAAACTCAAGCTCAGTGTTGGGACACTTACTCATATTGTTCATTCTTGACTAGATCCTTGCTTGTATTGTATGAACTCTCAAACGTGCGTTGCTTTGGATAAAAGCTTATAACAGTTGCAACTGTAGAATGATGTCAAACACTCTCTGTGTGTTTTTGTAATCAGAATCCTGCCATGTTAGTAAATGTGAGGTTTCTAGCATTAGCAGGATTGCTAACAAGCTAATAATTATGTTTCATGGAATTAGGTCACTTGGCAGATGGAAGACATAGCTCCTTACCATACTGAATATGTCACTAAACTTAAAAAAGGCCCTCTATGCTGTAAAAATCAATATTCCAACTGACACAAATGAAATTTCAGGGTTAAACAAGTCTATTTCAAATTTCCTTTGAGGAAATTAGTAAGAAGAAAAGCATGAAAGAAGCCCATGTCATCCAAAGACACAAAAAGGTAATATTAATAATTGAACTAATAAAATAATCGTATCACTTTCTTTTACCAGTTTGAAATACATTTCCCTGTTTTACTTCCCAGTATGAAAAGATAGAATGATTATGGTATGGGACAGTGCCAGCAGTACAAGTGACTGAGCCCCTTTCTGACATGAATTTAGATATTTAGAAGGTAGCCACATTAAACGGGGCTCCTGAGATGTTATTTTAATGATAGCAAATGGAGATTTGAAAACACACTGTCTATGGACATGCGCACCAGTCAAAAATGTATGAGCTTAAACTGGTACGGATAAGATAAGGTATTCCTTTATCAGTTCCAAAAAGGGGAAATTTGCAAAGCCATATCCGGTTGGCATATTAGATACTCACATATAGGGCTAAGCAAAATACATCAACATGAACAAAGCCTCTCAAAATCTTTGATGTATAGAGGAAACTGTTTAAAAAAGTTGTTCAGGTAAAACTGTTAAGATAAAGTTTTCCCTTGCACAAGTTTTTAAGTGGGGACTAATCACGACATGTAAAACAGACCTCATTATTGTTATCCTAGTGTTTAATTAAACAGCGATCTCTTTGAGAAAATGCTTCCACAGACATCAAGGAAACCAAACACCACTTCAGATTGGTTCTAAATTAGGTATAAAACTTAATGAAAGTAATATATTATGTTAAAGATATGAGAAACATGTTTAGGCTTTTTGATCTTTTGGGAAGATCTCATTGTTTAATCCCCCTATAAACTTTGGTTGCGTTATCTTGTTCTCTAATTGGAATGAGAAAAGCAAGAGCAACGTGACGACAGAAAACTAGGAGAGATCCAAGCAGAATGGAAACACGAGTACTGAGCAGTCAAAGGTGCAGCGATGAAACTTCCAAGTCAGAAAATATCTTGTGTCATAACTTGAAGCTCTCCAAGCTTGCTTGCTGCTTTTTTGCAATCATCCAATGAGAGTGAGAGGCTGAGATTGACAGAAAGGAACAGGCATTCAGATACAGGGGAAAGAAAGAGGGGAGCAGGAAAGAGAGATAGAGAGAGAGAGAGAGAGAGAGAGAGAGAGAGGGATTGGAGAATAGATGAAAGGAGACAGGGGAACAATAGCTAAGTGAGTGAAAAAAGGGAGATGGTTTATTTAAAAAAATAGGGATGAAAGATGGAGCATGAAAGATAGGCAGAGAGGTGAGACATACAGAGTAAAGAGTGAGACAGTGGGGATAAATCATGTTTTTTCCTCTTAATTACAGAGATGATGCGAGGGAACCAGAAAATGAGAAAGTTTATGAAACTTGACAGAGAAGATCTAATCTCCCATCATCTTAATATCTAATAAATTCCAAACTGACTAAAGCATCTAAATCACCTTTAGAGTGAAATAAAATCTCTAAATGACAAAATTGGGTCACAATAGGTAGGAGTAACAAATCGTGGACCAACATGGACCAGCATGACCTCCACACTTGGAAAGAGTAAGGTAAAATGAGTAAATTAAAGTCATTGAGCAATCAAGAAGCATATGCTCCAGTTAAAAGTAATTAATCTATGAATATTATGCTAATAATTTAATAGTCAAAATTGGAATATCTAGAATATCCTAATTTTTGTGTGAAATAATATTTAAGAAATAAATGTACAGCCTTACCTATCATGCTACGGAGTGAACATTAAAAAAACCAACCACAGCAAGCTACATTTTGACACTATAGACATCTTTGGAAACCAATATTATACAAACCAAATAAGATCAAATTGGCATCTTGAAACATATCGCTGTCCATGTGCTTTCTTACGGTTTACAATACTGTTAAAAGATGTGAATGGATAGATTAAAACATGCATGTTGTCTTCCTGGAGAGATAATCTTCAAGCATACTGTCCTTTACTGAGGTTGAATTTCAAAACCTTGAAAGTTTTCTCTTTGGGATGCTTAAGGTTAAACTGTGTTAAGCCACAGTTTAAGGGATTAATTACCTCTATATTCGATTGCAAAGCCAGACATGCCCAGTGAGGCATCAGATCTGAATGCCAGGAAGAGACTGTTGCTGCTGCTCTCTATTCGCTCCGGAGCCTGGTTGCCTTGGAGACTCGCGAGTAATGGTCCGTTAGAATCCTCTCCATCGTAGATGTGCAGGAAGTCATAACTTGGCTCCATGTTAAAACTGAAAAAATTACAATGACACAAAAGCCCCCCCCCACATGAGGTATTGAACATTAATATAACAGCAAACAACTATTTGCTTCGTAAAGAGACAGTGGGGTAATGGCATTCCAAGCAGAGAACTTAAGCTTAGCTTTGGGGCACTTACTCACATTAATCATTCCTGACTAGATCCTCCCTTGTGTTGTAATAACTCTCAAATGTAGTTCACTTTGGATAAAGGCATCTGCTAAATGAAACTGTTACAATTGTAATGGTAGAATGAAGTCTCAATCACACTTCTGCTGCGCATGCATCCATGTTGGTACATGTGAGGTCACTAGTGTTAGTAGGATTGCCAACAAGCTAATAATTATGTTTCTTGGGTTTAGGTCACATGGCAGATCGAAGACATAGCTCCTTACAAAGCGGAATATGTTACTAAAGTTAATAAAGTCCCTCTATACCTTAAAAATCAATATTCCCACTGAACCAAATTAAATAACAGCTAAGACCACAATGGAGGGGGGAGGGATACAAAGGGAGGGTGGAGGCTTGTTGTTTTTTTCTCCATCTGAGATGCTGGTGCAGAATGTCATACAGAGAAATTGATGTGATTAAGTTTCATACTATAATATATCGATGGCAGGCTATCTGCCTTTACTGTTGGTACACACACAGATACATATGAGATGCAATTGTGTACCTTTTGAAGATCAACGCAATGACAAAATCAGGGTTCACAAGGATTCTCCAATCACATTCTTTTCCTGGTGGATAGGACTGTGGGTAATTTGGGGAGAGAATTACCCCAGAAGTACCGCTGACATTACCCCCACACGTTGCTAGTGAAAGAGATTGAGAGAGAGAGAGAGAGAGAGAGAGAGAGAGAGAGAGAGAGAGAGAGTCAGAGTCATGAAATTGAAAAAAATCCAACACAAGAAATAGCTTGAAGAGCAAATCACCCCTGATTGACCACTTAGGCTTTACATGGAGAAAGGGATAGAAGTAGAGTAGGTTAATGACGTGATACATAGGACTGAGAATTACACTTGGTGGACTGCTGATATTCTCTTCACAGGGTAGATGTAGGGAGAAATGAAAAGATGGAGGTATGTTAAGGAATTCATTTTAATTACAGATGGTGATGCTGTTAACAGTTAAAACAAAGAATCACCTCTAACGGTCCACTTAGCTCACAGCTAAGACTGACACGGATATTGGTGAAGAAGTGTGTGAGTGATGTGACAGAAGGATCGGAAATTTAGAGCTTTGTGGGGTCGAGGGCTGTCAGTAGAAAATATTTAGGTCTTAACAAATGCATTTACATTAAAGACATCCACAGACAGAGAGAGAGGAGAGGTCAAGGGTTGCAACTAATGACCAGCAACTGACGTGTTTTCAGTTCATGATTGCTTCTTCCACATGTCAATTCAGAACTGCATTTTCCATGACTTTTGCTTGCATATATATGACAGCCATTGTTCGCAGAGGGAGAGAGGGTAATATTACTGACTTTCATTTACCAGTGGCCTCAACAGAATCTAGATGAAGTGTGTAACACCAAACTAGTCACTGTGGATACCTCCTTAACATCAAGCACTGATGTGCAGTCTCAGCTATCCCAGCTAGAACTGTTAGAAAAATGCAATTTCAGCAGGTAAAAAAAATGCACTAATATAACACAATTTGATACACTTCCATGATCTCAATAATGTTTCAAGAACATTTGATCATTTTTATCATTTCCAGAATAGGAAACTAGTCCATACGTTTCCAAGTTTTCCAGGATATCCAGGAACCCAGCCTTCAACTAGTTCTGATTAGAAGAGGGAAAATCTAAAAGGAGCAGATCTTGCTGTTTTTCACAACTCCGGGTGGCGTTAATTTTGCGCTACACAAAAGTGAAGGCAAACATCCATAAATGCTGGTCATGGGCTCAGGACAGTACTAACTGCTGCAGGAGTTTTTATGCAACATTGCTCTTTTTGCTTGCATTGTTGGTTGCATGAGAGCTGTGTGTGAGACCATTCTCCGGATTACTGCCACCCTTTAGATTTCCATGTCAAATACAATGTGTATCTTTCTTTCTCTCTCAACATTGGCCCTGACTAATTTGAAGATATAACACAGAGAATGAAGGTTAGTAGTTTTTTCTCTGTTTTAATGTGTGATGATTAATTCCCACAAGCGGAGGGTAGACATGGACCTAGGGGGAGCATGGGAGATTAAGGACAGATGGCCTTAATGATGATCAGCAGTGGGATCAAATCCATGAAGCATTCATTCTATGTGCATGATGGAGTACTGCATTATAAATTCTGGCTGGAAATGGTCAAGTTTGACAAAAGTTCCTGGATATTACAAAGAAGTTTCAATGCTTGTTTGAGAAAGGTTTTACATTTGTTGATGAAGAGTTTCTTCACTAAAGGAGCCACACAAACACATTTGTTGAATAAAAATGTACAAGGCGAATAGAATTTAATCACATGATGAGCTATCTTTCAATCTCAGCTGGTCCATCTTTCTCATGGGTGTCAGGACTACATTAAGGGTTTTAGTTGCATAGATGGATTTGATGGAAACATAACTAATTCATATCTTATTTAATGTCTCTATAGAACATTTTTCTTAAAAGTAACTTGACAATTGGAAGGAAACATATTGAGTGAGCAAAAGATCACAAAAATCTTAGGTTTCAAAGGTTTAGATTGAGACCTTTTCTATGGGTCACAAAGTGGAAACATTGATGGATTTTCTACCTGCATTATAGATTACACAAGTTGCTGCATTGCCACTGCTGTTAAAACCAAGACAAGAAATCACTGTTGTCCAAATAAATAAAACTTGAATAACCAAGCACATGAAATCCCTCCTGAACTGAACAAAGGGAAGGCTTTCGAGGTTAGAGACACGGTGGGGGTGTTGTTTGGAGGAAGCGAGGGAGAGAAAGTAAAGACAAAAAGATAGGAGAACCTCTACAGAGCGAGCAGCATGAACGCATACCACAGCCAGACAGTGCATAGATGAACAGAACAGAACGAGGACAATCCCCAAAAAAACTAAATCAGCTCAGAAACAAAGCCACACATTCCAACTGGGCTTTCAGACCAAATGTGGCCCAACTTGCCTCCATTAACCTCCTACCATCTCCTGCACAGTCCCCAACTCCCCCTCCTACCCCCACGACACTCAACCAGGTGAGAAAGGAATAAAGGAAGAGCTGCAATAAGAACTAGAAAGCATATCCCTGCTAATTTGTTAGGGTTCCCTAGCACAAATCTTATCCGTCCCTTTGCCCTGAGGGTATGTGTGTGCGCGTGCGAGCACACGCACACTTGATGGTTCCTATGTCCTGTTGTATTCGAGCTATGCTTTGGGGCACTTAAATTGTTGACTACTGACTAGATCCTTGCTTGCATCTTAATGGATCTCTGTATATTGCTCAGAATGACTTCAAGGGCGGACGGGGGGAAAAAACAAAAAAAGGTAGGTTTACTTTGTTTACTTTCTTTCTGGGGTTGCGTTGCTCACGATGTCGGGCGGTCGTTTAGTCATCGGAGGATTCATGGTTTGATCCTCTGTTCCTTCAGAATATGTGTCAAAGTGTCTTTGAGCAAGACAACTGAACCCATAACTGCTTAGGACAACGGTTGAAAATTAGCCTGGTGGGTAAATATTGCCTCTTTGCATTCTAAATGTTCATTAATATGCACTGTCCCTATAAAGGAAATGATGATGATTACTATTAATATTACTACTTTGTTCACCTGGGGGAAACCTTTTCACAGTCGAGGGCCTTTGACTCTCCAGTCAGACCAAACAGATACATGGACAGACAGACAGGCTGACGGGATGCTCAGTGGACACCTACCGATGCAAGTTGGAGGGTCAGGCTGCCAGTAGAACCTGTTGTCCATGCGTAAACAGGTTATGGTGTCTTGTCCTTGGAGCTGGTACCCGGGGTCACACTGGAACGTCATACTGTCACCGGGCTCCTTGCTGTCACCATAACGAGACCCATTCACTGGGAAGCCTGGGTCATTACAGGTGGTGGCTGTAGTAGCTAGTGTCAAACGGAGAGGAAATACACTGTCATTTAGGTACTCCAACACACATGGACATACACAGGGATATGATCAGTTGTAGCTGTAGACCGCTGTGACAGCTGTACACATGTCTCCTTCCAAATCTTAGATTATGTGAGCTTTGACTCAGTCCCGTACGTTATTAATGAAGTTATTGGGATGCATTTCCCAGTGATCTGCTTGGAAGTGCTTTCAAAGATGTTAGATAGGTCTAAGTACACACAAAAAAGAGCTAAATGTGCTTGTGAGGAAAAGGAAAGAAAGAAAATGATTGTTGAAACATTAATATGATCCCAGTTATGATCATATTAATATTTCATATGCATGGGGGTCACAGTACCTAAGTGTTAGAGCACATACGACAGGGTATGACAAGCCAGGCCTCATGTATTCAATGCCACCATGGGGTGTCAGGAAGGACATTCGGCCTTTATTCACCAAAAACCTAACCTCTTACTGCTCCCCGAGGGCCATATGTTGGCAGCTCACTGCTTCTATATAATAGGTCAAATAGGGTCAAAAATGCAGAGAAATCCAAATTTCCCCTTGTGGGACTGATAAGGGAATCATTATTATTATTATTATTTCATTACTGTATTCATTGTTGGTGTTACTTTCGGTAGCATTAGTTTCCACATGATTTATAGGTGCTACAGGGTTCTACCCTTTAGTATCTCAAGTGCTGATTGCCACAAGCCCATCATGGGGCCCGTCAACCCTCTAGCATCAATATGAATGAATCAAGGGAGAATTGTTTGTGTCCCACTTCTCAATTCGTGACTCGCACCTTCTCCCTTTCTAGGCAGGCAGCTCCTTTCCAGAGGGTATCCAATAGAGACCAAACTCTGAACCACACATTTCTACATCAACCACCAGTAGAAGAGCAGCAGAACTATAATAGCATATTTGTGGGGCTGAGGTAGCTCAGTGGTGGACTACGTGCCTACAAGTCAGGTGTCGTGGGTTTGAACCCGCTGCAGGGTGTCAGGAAAGACCTCCAGCCTTAATCCCTCATACTCGGTAAATGTGAGACATACATTGTAAAGTTCTTTGAGTGGTCACTAGACTAGAAAAGTGCTATATGAAAAATGGATTCATTAATCATTCCATTTACTAAAAGCCCCCCAGAGTAATACAGAAGAATGTTGCACAACTGTCAGTGGACTTCAGAGTGCATAAGAAGTGGGCTGGATGTGAAGAAGATTATATGCTATCTAAACATAAGATGTGTTGACATTAGGACATATTATTAATTCAAAATGCATGATCTCATTAATGAGTGGCCTCGAAACAAAGGCAGAAATGATCAAGAGGGGCAGCCTCCCCTGAGGGATGAAAATGGCATCTCCTTTCTATTCTGTTTTTTGGGGATGAATTTAATTCTACTGGATGTGTGTGTGTGTTGTTTCCTAGTTTTAGCACAGATTTCTCCCTGATGTTAGCAATCTATCAGCCTGTTTCCCTCAGCATAATAACAATAAATGATAATGTATTGTATTAATCATGAATAATGATTCATTAAGTATTTCGAGTGCAGCTGTGGGAGTTGCATATTTGTGCAATTAACAGCTTGATTCATGTCTCTTTTTTAACAAATACAGACTTTTCATCACCACGTGTCCCACCAAATACTGCATCACAATGCGATAGCAATGCTCAAAATGTATTCATTTGTTTTCCAGATCTGCCGCCTGCTTTGACACGCATCACATTGTGGAAGAGATGATGATGCATGTGTTGAAGCACATTTCAAGCATTCTAGCTTTATACCTTACATCCGTTTTGTGGTGTAACACTAACGTTCAACAT
>OMLC01067499.1:0-12200 GCA_900302585.1 Regalecus glesne | reverse complement strand
AATCAAATACTAATTTGAGCAAATGTTTGACACTGTCATGATAATACTGAATTGGTGTGTGAAGGTGTGACTGTACAAGCACACTCGCACAACAGATTCTTTGAATAATACAAGGTATCAGCTAAGCAGTTATTGAGCACTTTTAGGGTGTAAATACAAGCAAGAACTTTAAAGATCTTAGCAGTTTGCACACATACATATCAGAGAGAGGTCCATTTTACATGTCTCAAATGGTCCCCATGTTGTGGGGGTGGACACAGACTTAGATGGAGCTTGGGGGATTAAGGCTGGATGCTCTTCCTGATGCCCTACAGTGGAGATGAACACAGTACCCCTCTATAATATTGGGAAAACGATGTAGGGCCTAATATGTGATAAGCTGTATCTTATAGCCTTTTCTAGACTTTACAAGGAGCCAATGAAGGGATGCAAGGATCTGTGTGATGTGGTAAATTCAAATTCAAAATTGCTTTATTGGTATGACATATCATTTCACATATTGCCAAAGCAGACATTTATACATTACTAACGTAACACAATATATAAGGTATATAAGAATAGTATTGCAGGCTGGCTGCAGTGTTTTAAACAAGTTGCAGGCGGGACAGGGCTGCATAGCTGAAACAGGAGTATAAGGCAATGTAGTAATTGAGGTGTGATAAAAGGGGTATGAATTAGTAATTCTAGGTCTTTAGCTGAGAGAATTGATTTGATTTAAAAAAATATTCCATATGAAATAACCTTGTTCAGGTTTGCACAAGGATATTTATGTGAGTCAAAATTCAGATTTAGGTCAAAGAGTACACTGCAATTTCTTTAGTAGAGTTTGACATTGATGGCCAGAGGGTCGATACAAGCTTTCAGCTCTGAGAAAAACTTTTTAGGACCATTAAGAAGAATCTCAGTTTTATCTGTAACGTTGCAGATTAACTTTGCTGATAGCACACAGAAAAACTTGCTGCATCCCTTGTAAGGAGCACAGAATTTACTGCATCCTGCATTCTCTATTGCCCTCTGCATTTCCTTTATCGTCCTCTAGGCTGCCTTTATAGCTTTGACCTTACCTTGACAGGACCTGGTGCAGGGCTGCACCTAAAGGCCAAGAGGGTAGCGTTACACATTCCTTCGGGCAATACATGACAACACAGGGCAGCCTCGCACATTCATGACAGTAATAAATCATAATAAAGGGCAGCCCCATGCATCCCTCCTGGGCCAGATCTCACAGACTGTGACGGTCTTGTCCCTTCCTGTAGGATTCCTAATAAACATCATGGCTAACATCTATCTTGAGACTCGGATTCAGTTTCAGATTTCCATCACAGCGCTTGATTTTCAGTCAGCCCTGTCTGTGTTCTTGGGTGAAGAGTGGGGTTTTTTTCTTTCCTTTTGTAACCCTCTTTGCTTTTGAATTGTTCTGTCCACTCTCTGTGAGCTTTCCTTGAATACACATTTTTGTCATTTCATCATCCAAAAGCATATCTTCCCCTTCCTGTAATACAAACTCTTCCACTCTAATAGCAGTCTGCTCTATTTGCCCGTTGAGACCACTAGTCATATATCACTTTGTCAATTTGCTGTGCTCTTATTTCTCACTTTTAACATTTTTTACTCTGTTCATCCTCCCCTGTCTTTTCATCCTAGCCACCAACTTCTATCCAGCACAAATTCTGTTACCTTCTCCTTCTGATCACCTTTTTGGACCTGCTCATCTTGAAACACTCCCCTCTCCTATCTACTCAGTCTGTTTCTTATCTTTTCCAACCTTGATCTTCATTTTACAGGCTGATCATTTTCTCCTGTCACTTATCCCCCAGCCTCCTTTATGCCCTATGTCAACCCATCAGGGCTGCCTTCAGCCAGAGATGTGCCACTCACGGTAGCATATGGGAAAGGTGCACATCAGACCTTCCCTCACTCTTTTTGGGACAAGAGCTTATTAAATGCCCCTGTGATCCACACTAAAAACATTTCAGAATACTGGATGTTACAAAAACTAAAATGAAATGTATTTATTCTGAATTTAAGCGTAAGATCACCTTATTATTTTCAAGAATCATAAAAAACTTGTTTGCTATGAGTATACATGTTTCAAGAGAGGAGACTTGCAACCAAAGAGACCATTTATATTGAGGACACCAGCTGGCCATGTCTTTCAAGCTCCTTCTCTAAAGCTGCATTTCTAATGAACAAGGAGCATTAGAAATGGTGACTCTCTTGGCTGGATTATTTAATGGTAGAACATGAGTAAATCTATCCTTAGTCACCACACCACTTTCCACCACTTGATTGACTTTATCGATGGAATTGGGTGATAAGAGCAGACACAGACTGAAACACACCGCACTCACTGTATTCAAAATGGTCACCAAGTTTTGAGTTAATTGAATATTTGACAAGATACAAATTAGTAGAATATAGGGAACAGATATACACAAACACATGCATGATCTGATATTGTCATGTTGGATGGTTCTCAAATCATAATTAATGTTGCTCAAGGACCATCATTGCAATGGACCTATCACATTGTTGGATTTTTGCGTCTTTGTGAGGGGGGGCATGGGAATAAAAACAAAGACCCAAGTTTCAAGAAATTTATCATCATTGTGCAAGTACAATGAAATTGCATTGTGTAACATTCAAACAGTGCATACATGGAATAAAAATACAGAAGAAATAAAAAATATATCAGTAATGAAACACTACAGTTTAAACAATAAATACAAAATACAAGCAATGTAAAGTACAGTTAGCAATAAGATACAATATAATTTTAATTGCAGCCTGCTACACAGAGTGAGGGTAGATATTTTGATAATTGTTCCATCAAGATCATACTACATATTGCTAACATATTCAAAAAGTGGTGTATAAAGGGCATACCTGCCTTGTTTAAAAAGCTCCATGTATAGTCCACCCAGTCTCCCTCAGGTACCTTTGGGTTTTGTGACTAGAGTTGGGAGTGAGATCCGGTGACCTGTCCAGGGTGTGTCCCTGCCCTCTGCCTGCTTTGATTACCTACAGCACCCCCCCAGTTGGATTTAGCATGAATAGAAAATGAACGGACAGCTTCTCGACTTATATTTCAACCAGAGTTACCTTTGACACTGATATCTTGACTTAATTTCAAGGCAGTGTGGCTTGCATAGCAGGTGCTACCACCATCTGTTACGTGCAACATTTGTATATGCATATAGCATGAACTATTTTTTTCATTCTGTTTTTTACAAATTTACTCACTTGTCTTTATGCATTGTTGTAAAATGATGAATTGACTTGTTCTTATATCGTGCTTTTCTAGTTCCTCATGTTCATTATGCTTAGCTGAGGTAGGGAAAAATATTGCCCTTCATTTCTTTGCTTTTGCCTCTGGTTCTGCTTCTCTATGATTCTTTAATCTTTATACCCATCTGTGGTATGAACCTGTTTTCACACCTTCCCGTTACCTCATTTTTCTCTCAGTCACCTTTCCTCTCCAGTGTATTTTTTTTGACATGTGTTAGCTCATCCTGCGTCTATTACTAACCATCTGACAGGCAGAAAACATCAATCAATACCGATCTCATCCAGCACATATTGATTCATAGTTATGGGACTTCTACATAGTCCGTCTTATCTTGTGATCCGTGAGTGATAATGATGTCCTCCAATGTGCTCAGTGCCTGGCCACAGACATTGTAGGCTCAGAAACAATCAGACATTTTCAAGGTTGAGACAAATTGTGAGAGAGCCTTGATCCCACATTTTTCATCCAGGTCCATGTCCATCCCCACAACATAGGGACTAAGGGTGACCTGTAGAAATTGACCTTTAGTGTACCTTTGTATATATGTCTTGGCCAAAGTGTGCACACGTACACAGATTTGGGTATGCACGTATTTGCATAACTTTGTAATCACATTTCCATCTAAGTGTTTTTATCTAAATTTTGTGACTTCAGATTGTAAAAAAGTAGCATAATGGATGCAGCCTGTACTGAATAAAATTGCCAAAATTCACATCACAAGTCTGCACACTTGAAGTGTATGAAGTTGGTTAATATCTGGTCATATCTGTTTGAAGCACACTTACAATGTTACAATTCCATTTAGCAGATGTTTTTATCAAAAGCTACACACATTTGAGTTATGTGCACTGAAATTTGTTCATTATTCAGAATTGGATTATTTGCTCAATTCATTTGGAATGTGGATGAAACATAACTAGTGAGTGCATATGAGGATTCAATAGAGGTGGGATTCTCTCCAGTTGTAAACTAGTAGTGCTGCTTAAATTGAACATGACTTTCAGTTTTATTCGTTTTGTTTAATTATTGATGTTATTTGGATTCCACTCATTTCACTTCATAGGGTTCTTCTTCCAACTATTACTTTCAAGACTCAAATACTCCTGGACTTTCCAAGGAAGTACATTTGCTAGCATTAATTGTTTGGGAAAACATGTTTTGTTTATATAAAGACATCACATTCAATGTGAGTTGCAAGGGTGATCTTGTGTAACTCACTGGATAGAGTATGGCTAGGAGATGACACTGAGATTGCTAACAAGTCGGTTCTACTGTTAGATTGGTTTGACTTCCACTAAAGCCACCAATGCTGAAAATGAACAAGTACACTGTACTGTAAAGTTGCAGTCCTGTTTTTTATCCATTTGAAATATGATGATGATGTGTGGATTGTGTTGAACAATCAATCAATATTACAGTAGAACAGCGTTCTGATATAGCTGGATATTGGAGCCAGAGGGAAATTGCCCTGTTTAAAGTGATTTTCTTAGAATACAAGCAAGATATTGCAGCCGTTGGTTTATGTATACCACTAGCTCACCAGTAAATAAGTTCA
Source organism: Regalecus glesne (assembly GCA_900302585.1). Lineage (NCBI taxonomy): Eukaryota > Metazoa > Chordata > Actinopteri > Lampriformes > Regalecidae > Regalecus > Regalecus glesne. Next base: position 7,356 of record OMLC01067499.1, on the reverse strand, counting down.
CACCTCTGTAAAACTGTGGCTGTTGGACCAGCACTAATGCAGGCAGTCTAAATTTAATCAAACTACATCCCCACTTTGTTCTACAGTGTTATTGATCATCCGTTTTACAGAAGCATAGCTTTATCTGTGTCACATTTCAATATTTATCTCCTGCTGAAGTTGTTGCCAAAATGTATTTGTCATCACACCAGTTTTCATCCTACCCATTCAAAAATGATAATAATTCCGCAGCAGTATATAGAGACCGGGGAGCGTCTCATCCATGGTAAATGTGACTGTTAACATTATGTAACCTGACTCTATGGTACAGATGGATAAAATGAGGATTTATTTTATTAATATTTTAGAGATTACAGAATTAACGTGGTTTGTTAAGTGTGATCAACAAAAGAATGGTTTCATAAAATATTAGGCACATTATTTTTAAGCTGCTCAGTGTACCAGCTGTATTTTCTCTAGTCAGGGTAATTCCGGTTTGCTGCAAGATACATGAGGTCGAATTTTAAATACTTCTTCATGGATTCTTTCATGCCTATTTACCTATATGGTCTCCGACCTATCTAGCACCCAAGGAGGCTTAAGTAAATATTCCACCCTGCTAGGTTGGAAATACACAATTTCTAATGTGAAACCTGCCCTTTTAAAATCTCTACAAGTAATGAATGATATAACCGCCTAAAAGGAATTGGGTTGTGATGGAAGTGTTCAACGCTCTGTTATTAAATCCAATATAAGCTTTCCAGGCAGCTTTCTAAATTGTTTTTTAGAGTACAGGAGGAATTGGAACATTTGTGAGAAAACAAAAGAAAAAAATTAATCAAAGACATAAGTGGGATTCAGTAGCATTGGTTTTGTTAATGGGATTAAAACTGGCTCTGATAGACATGTATTGTCTATATACATTCAGACAGATTTATTAATTCACATTTGAGGGCATTGTCTTATCTCTCTTTCTCTCTTTCCCTCTCTCTCTTTTCTCTCCTTCTCTCTCTCCTTTCTCTCTCCTCTCTCCTCTCTTCTCTCTCACACACACTTATTGAAGCAGTTGTGATCAATGAGTAATGAAAGCAAGACCTTTTCATAAATGTCACACATTTGGGGTTGTGGTAACTCAGCAGTAGAGTGCGTGCATCCAAGTCAGGTACCATGGGTTCGATCTCACTGTGGGGCATCAGAAAAGGTTATCTGGCCTTAATCCCCCATGCTCAAGTAAATGTGAGGATACATTGTAAACTTCACAATTTGAAGTGCTTTTAGTGCACTGGACTAGAAAAGCGCTATATAAAAATGAGTCAATTTAATAATAGCTTTGATTAAAACAAAAAATGGGGGAAAATCATAGTCCAAAATTTCCGTAAATTTTCTGGCGCATCTATATAATTGTCTGTAATTACCATACATGTTATTCATTAAATGCTAGTCCGTACTGACATTTCAATTTTCAGACTGAATATTGACATTTATTTAAATTAAACTGTCAGTGGGTTCAGAAGAAAAGTATTCCCTTCATTTAAAATCTGATATGTCTTTTAATATATTTTGAGGATTATTTTGGATAGAGCTCACCATATTGCATTGGTCGACAGTGACTAATTGGGATTTTGCTCTGAAAATCAATGGTATACAGTATATTGTCATAATGCAACATAATGCATGTTAATTCTGATGATCCCAGCAGTTTAACTATCTCAAACTCCAATCTCCTCATTCCATGATCTTATGGGCAACTACAATAATAGTCAAGATTCAAGATATTCATAGGCATTCCGGTTGTACAATAACACTTGTGTGAAATTCATTGGCTCCGAGGGTCCGGTATATAGCATAAAAATATCTGTGTGTCTGTGTGTGCATGCGCGTGGGTATGTAAAATTGTGTTAATTATTTATTATTTATCATTTGCTAATATTTAGACAATGAATTGGAGTATGGCACTCCTCTCAACCAGGGAAAAATAAGAACATATAACTAAATTTGATTGATATAGTGACATTTTAAGTAAATTGAGGTGTATGCGTGATGTTTAATTGGTTTTCAAAAGTTTCTCATATTAACTCGTTGCACATCTAGCCAAGGCTGAATATATCGTAGAGCACATGCTTCAGGAAATGATGGTTCTGAACCCACTACGGGGCATTAGAAAGGGCACCCGGTTTTAATACCCCAAGCTCCATGTAAGTCCATGTCTACCCCTACAACATGGAGAATGATTGTGACATGTAAAAGCTCTCTCATATCTAGCCAAGGCTGGCTATCTTGAGTCTTTCTTTGTGTGGAGAGCACTGGTGCATCCTTTTGAGTATGTGTGTGAAGTTGAAGTGTGCATGCATGTATTCTTTACAAGTAAATATATTTGTGGTCACAGACTGTCACCTTTAGTTCACAGAATTTAATAAAGAATATCAATTCTAGTGGGCCTTGATACTCAGCTGATGGTTAACGAGCTTGTGGCATTAATTTGCCCAGCTTCATGCCTAGTGGGATGGCTCGGGAGGTAGAGCAGGCCATCACTATTTCAATCCCTGACTCCTTCAGTAAGTGTGTTGAAGTGTACTTGCGTAAGACATTGAACTCCTAACTGCACCCCGGGTGCTGCAGCTGTCTTGTGCTCCTATATTGTAGGATGGGTTAAATGCAGTGATTATGTTTCATTGTTGGAACGCAATGACCAAATACAGTGGCTTTCTTTGTGTCTTCCCTCACACTATGCCAAACTAAGCCCAAACATACATTTCCAGGTTATCTGGGTTAGCTCAAAATGAATACAAATTTTATTTGTAAAGAGCTTTGCAGGGCCGCTAGACTAGAAACGTGCTAAATAAGAGCAAGTCCATTTGCCATTTACTTTTGTAATATACAGTAGAGGACAGCAGAGACCTTGTTGTACAAAATGTGGATAACGTTTAACCAAGGTTGAATTGAAAGTGGGCCAATAATGGTGGGATCTCAGTGTACACACCTTAGTTTGATAGTCCTAGACTACCTGATTACCAGCACATTAAATCTAGTGTGACCTGAGTAATTTTATGTGGTCCAAGGAATCTAATGTGAATCTGCAGGCCATGCATCTGAAAGATCCCTACTGTTGGGTGGGTAGATAAATGAATCGACTGATATTCTATAGTACTTCTTTTAGTCCAAGGACACAAAGCAAATTGATATGACACAACTCCATCATATCAGTGGTGACAATTTATGAGAGGAAAGCTAAGACCCTTACATTTGGTGATTTTAAATGATAAAGAAGACCTGTTGCTAACTCTTCTAGAGCCACTGGAAGAAAAAAAGACTAACATCCCATCTTCTGGATACATTCAGGTTCAGGTTGCCCATTATCTTATGCAGATCTTCCTTCAAGCTTGAAAATAGTAAAACAAATCTTATAATAAATACAATGTTAAAATGACTATGCTTTGTGATGGTGTTGCTGTTGAAGGGTCGTTGTAATTGAGTTTATTCTCAGAATGATCTCGAATCGGTTGGGAGAGCAAGCTCCGACACTACCACTGAGGTACTGTTTAGCAAGGCACTTGACAATATTTGAAAAAGGTCAGTGACCAAGAGAAGACCTGTTGTAATTAATGTAAGCAAAACACAAATGAAAAAATAGCATGCATGCATTTAGCTTGCATGCTATTTACTTATAACACATTATACTTATAACACAATCAGATGGGTTCATATTCTGGCCAAGTTCTCCTCTCTCCATTATGAGAATTTCAAACCAGTGTCATTCCAGTCTAACTTTGTGGGACTTTTTGACTGTAGTTTGATTTGGCCACGAGATGATCCAGGATAGTTGTGTCATGTTTTTTTTTCTCTTTGAATCTGGTCTCTATGAGTTTTTTTCCTGTCTTTGTTTTGTTTCTCTTTCTGGTCTCTGTCTACTCTTCATAACAGCATGCCTGTGTGCTGACTGTGGTGATTGTTTAAGCATTTGTGAGTGAATGGGGAATCTTGGAAAGAACCTGTGTTTGGATGTGTTGGTAGACCATCGTCTATGCAGTATAGAAAAATGATGTTGCCAGTGACACTTACATCTGTTGTGGTGTGTGTGTGTGTGTGCAGATATTTCTGTTTGGTGAGGGTGTTTGTGTTCGGCACTTTGGCTTTCTTATCCAGGTAAATCTGTCTACCCATCTTTGCTCACCCCTCTACTCTCCTCTCCTCTTCATTCTTTTGATTTTCTGCCAGGAAACCATTTTCCTTTTCTGCACAGTCTCCATCTCTGCTCCCTCCTTCTCTCTATCCTTTTCTGCCACCTGCTCTTCCTGACTTCTACATCCCCTCCCCTCCCAATTTATTCAACCTGCCCTCTCACTCCTCTGTACCTCATACTGTTTTTCCTCTCCCTGCCAGTTTGGCTCTCACTCTCTTCATCACCTCTTTGCTCTGTAATCCCATCCATTCACCCATCTATTCATTCATCCGCCCACACATCCATCCATCCGTTCATCCATCTATCCTCAACATTCATCCAGTTGAGTGATATTACCTTAGCTTAGTGACCTACATCCACACTTTCCTAATACCCTGCTCAGCTATCGCTGATACAACTGGGCTAGCAAGCTACCCAGCCCCCACACACAAACACACACAGAAAATTATAGGAAAAAAATGCCTGTGGAGATTAAATGGGAATGGTGGTGGAGGGGTGAGGGAGTGTGGAGGATAAGGTTACATCACTCCATCAAAGGGCAGAGGCTCTTTAACTATCCATCACATTATTAGAAAAGATAGAAAGGGCACTTCCTGGAGCTCTATCATTCCACAGTAATCTTCTTCCCTGTTATTTTTGTGCTACCTCAAAGCAGCAAAAAGAAAGTAATTTGCTGAATATTAATTATAAGAGGCAACTCTCCTATCATTTATCAAAGTGGATTGGAAATTCAAAAACAATTATTTCACACTATAAATTATGATAATGGAAAATTCAAATTTGCTAAAAACTATTAACTTCCTTTCTTATTCTAAATTGTAAGTGTGCTGAATAATCCTGTTTAGATGAGCCTACTCACTTATTTATACTTTTCAGTATATTATATTCACTCCATCATGCTTGTCTTTGACATTCTCTTTTTATCCCCAAAACAGAGTTTCTCTTATTTCTGAACTAGGTTGAGCTGTATGTAGTGTGTCACATATGTCATATCGGTCTTGCTGTCATCAATGCCTCCATATAAAGTTGGAGAATTTGAATGGGGTTTAATTTAAACATGTTTTTACCCAGATATCAGCACAAAAACAAATTTTCTGTCTTAAAGCAGCCATTTCATGCATCCCGTATTTTCATGAATCTATCATTAGGAAAATTAGTCCTACAATTACCTACAATTGGCACACCAACATGTTTTCAATTACAAAAATGTAAAAAAAGAAGAGCACTACCCATATAAGTGTACAGCTAAATCAAACTCCCAACAGGCAACTGAGAGATGACTAGTGAACACTACCTAACTACATGGCCATGTGTATGTGTGTGTTTACATCCAATTCAGAAAGATGATTGTGATGCATCTAGTCCAATAGTTAGAGGAAGATGCATGCTTACTTCCCGCTTGCCTGCTTTCTAACCTTTTGCTTACAGCTTTTTCTGCCTCTGGATAGCTCTTGTGGTGAACAAGGAAGCAACACAGTGCATAAGTCATTTCCCACCAGTACATTCTTCAACAAGACCTCTGCCTGGCCTTCTCACGGCCACACATGGTAACTAGGTGCCTTGCAGCCTCAGGCAACTTGGTAGGGGATCTTGGAGCTGCAGTGGTCCCAGAGGCTGTTCATGGCCAACCACTACCATATGGAAAGTCTATTGAAATAAAGAGTAGGGGAGCACATCCTGAGATAAAAGCAAAGTATTAGCGGCATACATTAGATGGTTCTTATATAGTCTGGAGTTACTGGCAGCTTCCTGTATTCATGAGCCTTCCAGTCCTAGCTCTGACTCCTAGTTTTAGCTCTATTCCTTTTCTTGCTTTTCATGTACATGGTTTAGGCACATGAAATCTTGTTAGTTTATTTTGGCTTGTGTTTCTTAGTTGATGTTGCGTTGGAGTCTTATGATGGCACTAGGATTGTTATCTAGCTTCTATTGTTGCTCCAGTAACCTTTGTACCTTGACCCTATGCACTTGTTGTATGTCGCTCTGGATAAGAACGTCTGCTAAATGCCTGTAATGTAATGATGGGCGACTGGTGATACTGGGTATTAACCCTTTGCCACCAGGACCAACCTGTCACGGCACGCACACTGCTACTGAGGACTGCTCACCTCCTGTGGCACTCTAAAACCCTCATTGTGTAGGTCTCCACCTCTGACCATGCTGTTTCATCATTGATGAGGAGATATACTATCATTGAATTTGATGGACTACCTCCCAGCAAGTAAATGTTTTTGTTTGTCATCCTTTATGTGGTTGCTGGGGGACTGTTACAGTGGAATCTATAGACATTGTATACTTTAGGCTCGGTGTTTGTATGAATAGGAGCCAACTTTTCTTGCTTGATTTGGAATGTTTCACATGTCAATATTTGCTTGTTGAGTAGGGTAAACATCTAAACTCCTATTTTGATCAACGTCCATCTGTTTTAAAGACGGTCAGCATATCGCCTCTGCTTTTCTTCTTTCTTTTCCATTTTATGTTTGAACGTCACCTAAGTTGGACAGATCTCTTTTATCTCTGGGTGAAATCCTTCACTGTTTACCTCCTCTTTCAAGAAATTACTTGTCAAGTCAAATCCAACTGGCAGGACTTCAAAGCACAAATCATATCTTGAATGATGTGTAATGTGAGTCGTTCTCCGTGTGTGGTCATAAAACTATCTAAGACCTGTGGAGTAATTATTGATGCAAATGAGATAATAGTGTTAAACTAATCAGCACTGATTCGATTACTTTGCTGTGTTTGGTTAATTGGCTCTCACTTTAACCCTCACCTGCCTCGTTTAAATTCAATGGGGCATTATTAGATGTTACCTGAGAGTGGATAATTCAATATCATTCACTTGACATGAGAGGTACTGTTATCAATTCAGTTCATGAGGAGTTCAAATGGTGTTCAAAGAGCGTTCACACACCATACAAAGATGTGGAGAACACACTACCTTCACAGTCAGCAAACTGACATTTGCCAGGGGGATGTTCAAATGAAGTTTCATGGACAGGTCATTGAGTGAATGGCTAAGAGGTGTACTGGTAGTAAAGCCCAGCTGACACCTGTTCTACTGTGAGATGGAAGGACATTGGATGAGTGATTTATCCAGGATACAATAATATTAGCAGAGAAATACATGCTTTACTGAAATGTTTTTGGATTGGCAACATGTTTTATCTTGTCAATGTTTATTTTGGTTTACTTTG